>PYST01000004.1:188537-318983 GCA_003049485.1 Ophioceras dolichostomum | reverse complement strand
CCCCCCCCCTGGGACAGTAGCTCCCAGCTTCTCTGGGGTGGGACAGGGGAACCGAGAAGATAAGAAATGACAGCTGGAAAATTTGAGGACTGTGGACTTACCATACTCGGCTCCCAGTTGCCACCGTCCCACCTGGACCATGCCTGCCACGCGCCAGAGCTTGTCGGCCTCGGCCTTCGAGTACTTGATGCTCTGCTCGACTAGCACTCTCTCATGGGAAGAAATAAGCTCTCCCAAGGCGACCGTGTCTCTGATGGGCGAATAGAATGCTTGGTGACGGCCGCCGTCAGAATCGAAGACATACTCTCCGATCACTGCCCAATCGTCCACCTTGAACGCCTCCTCCCCGAGGATTGTATTGGCGTTGACGAGCCCATTGAGAATGAACCTGAGAGGGGTCGGAGACACGCTTATTCAGTGACACGTTCAAGAATGAGAGGCGAGGCACGAAAGAATGACAAAAATGAGGATAACTCACTGGTGTGTGACACTTTCACGGTCTGGTTACGGATCGGGGAGATGCCGGTACTTAGCACTGTCCTGGTACTTCATCCGTCCTGCAACACGACTCTGCCTCAATCACCAGAGTTGTGCGTGACTTCCAAGACTTACCATTGTAGGCGCAGCTAGAGTCCATTGAAATTAGAGTCCAAATTGCTTCTCGAGTAATTCCTCAGTTTTGACTTGGGAAGATGGATGGGTGGGCTCTTACAATACTCGCCCCGGGTCGCAGCAAGAATCCAGCCCGATGAGCATATGATCGCCGACGTTGAGCGAGTTTGCGAACTCCCTGAGAAACTCGGCGGCCTCGGTCCGAGTGAAGTTGCCTGAGCAGTCAGCTTTTTTGAAAGTCCCCAAGAAAGACAAGAGCGAATTTTCGCCTCTGCAGATCATTGATCTAACCAATGCTTGATCCCAGCGAGAGAATCGACTTGCGACGACCGAGGTTTGCTGGCTGGCTCAGCCATTCTTTCCCGTCGTCGTAGGTCCCCAGGAGGCCATGGCAACGGACGTGCTCGTACTTGGGCAGCTGGGCCAGCGTCCGCCTCAGCTCCCGCTCATTGAGATCCAGAGCATAGTAGTCGATGTCCTTTCCGGCATCGTCAAGGGCCTGCAGGAGGACGTTGACCTTGCGCAGGTTCCTGTCGCCCCGGTTGCAATTAGTTCCCAATTTTGTTCTCCGGTTGCGAAACCTCCCTGGGAACAGAAGAGGAGGAAGGAGGTGGGGAGATCGCGTAAGATATACGACATACCCGCTACCAAGCTCAATGATCATGGACTCGTTGGGGATTTGCTTGGCAATCTTCTCCGACGACGACTTCAGGACGGAGATTTCATCATTGGTCAAGTAGTACTCTTCCAGGTATGTGATCTACAACAGCGTTAGCGTGGGTTATACATACGACGGTGCAAGTGGAGAGCGGACCGGTTCGGCACGGGCAGATCCGAGGCCGAAACAGGTGACATAGAATATCGGATTCGACCCGACGTGGACGACCGAAATGGATATTCGGTCTCACTTACCTCCTCAAAGAGCTGTAACCCGCGCTCGTCGTAGAGCAGAAGGGTAGGGAGTCGTCGTGGCCCCTGCTCGGGGAGGAACATGGACAGGATGTCGGCCTTTAAGCTCAGCTCGACAGCAGTGCGGCGGATGTCAACAATGTCGAGTGCAACAGCCGTAGCGGGGGTCCCGTGAGCGAAGGCGTGGGGGTCGGCGGCGTTTTGGCCGTGGCCGTCGTCATGGTGGTGGCCATCCTGACCATCCTGGCCGTGGAGGCCGTGGAGGCCGTGGAGGTCGTGGCGGGCATGCTGCTGCTCAGACTTGAGGATGGGGGTCGCAGAGGTACCATGGCTTCCTCCCACGCTCTTTAGGGGTCGTGCTACCCCTGGAGGTGGTGGCAACGAGGCCTGGAGCTCTGCAGCAACAGGCATATTGATGGAGGGTGATATTGAGCTAAGATGGGGGTATTCTTCTAGCTGTCAAGCAGCTTGGTTGACTGAGACAAGGTGGTGGTGGTGTGGTGAGGCAGCGGGTACGTACGCTCACGTACCAGGCAGGTGGAAATGTAAGGCAAGTTCGGCAGTTAAGTGGGAGATGGTTGTTGGTAGGGATGGATTTGCAGATGATCAAGCAATGAAAGCGGCCCTGTGCAGCTTAGACTCTCACACACCACCCAACAAACCTGACTTCGGGTTGGTGTGGAAGGCTAGGTATAAAACAACCATATAAGAGCTTCCTGAAAGAGCACGGAGGAAGGGTTGGCAGACGGCAGGTCTCGAGAGCGGACTGCAAGGAAACCTGGAACATCTGGTGGAACTCAGGAAAGAAAGGGTACCTACAGCTCGGACCAAAGCTAATATATCCACGCAACAGAGCGGACAAGCTTGTTTTCGCGTCCCGGCACCCGTGCTTCTTGTGCAGCTGCTGGTGCTGTTCTTGCCCGCTTGGTAAGGTTCCGGACAGAAGCGACTGGAATAGGTGAGGCCAGGTCCAGGTGGATGGATGGGCATATGACCTCGACACGGAGATTTGACGTAGGTACCGCCATGCCTGTGTTACCAGCCATTGGTACCTTACAGCTGACGGAAAGAGCGAGCTCGCCCGACTTCCCATCCACATCAAGGTCACTTCAGGAACGTGCGGTCTGGAAGTTGGGGAGGCCACGCCCCTTGCGCCCCTTGAGTGACGAGTGATGGGGAAGGTGCTGGCTCCGGCCCAGGGCGTGGCATCCCCTGGGCAGGCAGGCACTAACGACCTACAACGAGCAGGTGACCACCTTGGGGCAGCTAGCAGAGGTAACTACTAGGTTCCTGAAGCAATCCGCATCTGGGGGACCAGGGGGACCAAGACCGGGACCTCATGGAGGGCATGCGTGGTGGTGGGTGAGCGAAAGCCCAGGAAAGACAGGGAAGCTACGGCCACTTCCAGGCCAGCAGCCAGCAGGTTGCTAGTGGCGGTGACCTACTTGTTGAGGGATGTAGCAGATGTACCTGATGGAGGGAGTGGAAAATGGATGACGGCGGGGACCAGGACCTGGGGACACATGAATGTGGTACGAAAGTATGTCCCCCCGCCCTTTGCAGAACTGGGAGGTACAGGGACAAACAGAGAGAAAGCCACACGTAGTCTGGGCGGACCGGATGGAGGCCATGACAGGAGCCATGACGGGAGATAGGGAAGGGTCTAGCACCTGTCCCCGAATGTATCGGTAACAATCAGACGAGGGACGAGGGCGGGCGGGCAAAGAACTCCATCTCAGTCTCGCCTGGAGCGTCTGAGGTACAAGGGTCCGGGTGTAGATGCCCGGACTGACACACGCACACACACCCCGTGACGTGCTCCGTCGTCCCTTCCACTCAATCCGTAGCTGCCCCCCACGAAGATGCAAAAAGCAAGCCGGCAAGATGCGGAGGGGGTGGAGAGGAGAGTGCCCATTATTTCCGGTCGGCCTGTCTCTGCTCGCCTCAGGCCTGCCGGACTCATGCTTGTCAGCTTAATTGTTCGTGGCATCCATCAGTCAATATAGGTCGATCAATCAATCAATCAGTCAGTCAATCAATCGAGGAATCAAACCAAGCATCGGAAAATGGGCCGAACAAATACCAAATCGTTTTGTCATAACCTGCAGCTGCCGATGCTTCATTGCTGGGTTATTGCAGGGGCGAGCGTGGGAGATGGGAGTCGACGGAACGCTAAAGAACAAATCATTGCCCAGTGTTGGCATGCTCTCAAAGTTGGCTTTGGGCTTGCCCCACGCTCTGGGCGCACACAGCAGTTAGTTGTAGGCCAATTATTTTAGTGTGACAATCCAGACCCCTGTCGCATGCAAGCTGCAACCTTGAGGTTGTGCTTGCCCTCGTTGTGGTCCTTGGCACGTTCTGGCAGAAAACAGATGTGAGAATGAGGGTGTGGTGACTGATGGTTGACATTGGTCTTCAAGGCAGCCTTGGGGAGTACCCAGGTTTCACGAACTTTTTTTTTCTTTTTTCTTTCTGGGCTCCGTTCACGGGCCGACAGCCGGTCGGATGGATGGTCTTCGTGGCTGGATTTGACTTGTGCCACGATGCGACCTCAAAGCCACAACAGCAAGAGAGGGAGCCAGACTGCAGGTCCGGGGCCAGAACGCCAGATTGGCAGGCATTGGTGAGGAACCCCTCAAGCCCCTCTTGCCCCATTGGAGTAACCCCTCTCCATATCCCCTCTACAGCGTCGTCTTCAGCTCAACACAGAGGCAAGACACGCTAGCAAGCGATGGCCCAATTATCTTCCTAGTATTTCCGAATATATTCTACGAGCACGACAAGGGGGAACATGAGCGGACCACGGCTATGGGTTTGACGCTGAGCGGACACGCAAAAAAGACACTCAGAACGATCTGTCGGATATGGATGGGGGGGGNNGGGGGTTGGAGGGGATGTCAGTTGGAGTGGAGAACCTCTGTGATGTTGCCTCTCTTGCCTCTTTGTATTCCTTCTTCCAGGTTTTGGGTGATCATGTCGTAAAGCGGTCACTAGGACGCCCGAAAGAGACACGTCCTGCCGCCCCCTAGTCGAACCCGAAAACAGACCACCTCAGGTATATAGAAAGACTACTTACCTGGTAGTAGCACCCCACATCCGGAAGCCTTGCTGCAAGTGACCCACGGAGCCCTTACGACGGGCAAATACTGAAAGCCTATCGAGTTCTAGAAAGAGATATCCTCTCACACAGATAATATCTTGGGACAGCCTATGAGAGACGGAATCCCATCTCCCTATCGCTGGACACCATTCATGCAGCCACCAAGCCACCACGTCTCATAGCACTCTAAGAACCTAGGTTATCAGCCGATACTTCTTCAACTCCTTTCAGCTACCGCACCAGATCCCCCTCACCGACAAATCGCCGCAGCTGCCCCGCTGTTGATGAAGGAAAAGAAGAAAATACATCCCGCGGCAGTCTTGCAGTCTTACACGATAACAACCAAGAACAGGATAGTTCGGGCCACTTCATCCCACGACATTATCTCATGGGATGTCCCCGGTGTGGGGCCCGGCGTGGGAAGCGTGGGATATTTGCGTTGGCCTCTCTGACCGACGGTCCACCCGTGACGAGCACAGCGGCAAGGTCGGACTCCTTTTTCCACGACACAAGTTCTTTCTCTCCCTCGCCTCATTAGCCTCCTTGCCTCCCTTTTGACCGCCAACCCAAAAGACCAAAAGCAATGCTGCCACATCCCGGGTGGTCTCGTGCACAGTTGCGTCAGAGATGTGTAAGTCCCCTCCACCTGCTAGTCGTTTGCTGTAATTGTCATCCAGCAAACCTCGACGGCCTCGGTGGTGCCGGCGTTTGCTGGTCTTTAGACGAACTCTGCACCGGTCGAACGGACCAAATATCAGCCACAAACCGTTGTCCGATTATAATCTTTATGATGTCGATATTATGTTGGTTCGTCGTTGACAGCCGTGGAATCCCTGCTCCCTAATTCTTGGTAAGGACTAACATCCTCCATGGGAATATCGACGCTGTAGTTCAGCCAGCTATCCATTACCATAAAACCAATGTTTCCTCGTCCTGAACAGGGGGAAAGGTTTTTTCCTTTGTCCATAGCTCCTTCAAGCAGCAAAGATACTCCCTCGGCATACCCACATACACTAACACACCATCCTGATCAAGTCTGTCGTGCATATCGAAGTGGACATGTTGGGAGCGCGGAGCAGCATTGAGGCCTGCAGTCTGCATGGACGACTAGTATGCACTACTACCACAAGACTTTGCGGGGAAAGCAGCCTTCTATTTTTTTTCCGACTGAAGAAAATCACGCCAGGTCAAGTACAACTCGAAGGGCACAAGAAAAAGACACGCTTCGCAAGATCTCCTCAGAGCAGCACGTCTATCGTACATATGGGGCAGTCTCTGGCCGCCGATCCGGACAAAGTCGCCGATTCTGAAGCGGATATCGGGCGATACCGCCAACCAGGGACATTCGGCGCGGAGACTTACAGGATGGGACGATGTGGCAGTCCGTGGATGATAATAACAGAAAACGATGACGACGAAGAAACGGGAGGACAAGGGGGAAAAAAAAACCGCCTAGCTTGAGAGGTCAGACCAGCCAGCCCCTGACAAGACGAATTCGGCGAGAACCGTCTTCACACACTCTCTCGCCCTGTGTTTCGAGTTCTCACGCTCGATCTTCTTGATATCCATCCGTCCTGAGGCTCAGGTGGTCATTTGGATCAACAGCGTGGACATGTAGTTCAGCCGCGCAATATCCGAGATCTCCGACCCTCTAACTCCTATCGTGCTACATACCCTTTGTTTGTGTCGAGAACGGCAGCCAAACTCCCTTCCAGAGTCACCTGATAGCGCGTTAGGGAGGCGCCTGGTGCGGGGTGTGAGGGGTTGTAACGCGAAGATCCCGTCTCGACACGGTTGCGGGAACACGGCTCGACATTCGTCCGCGAAACGCCGAGCTGACTGGCTGGTCGAAGCGACGACCCGTGCTGTGAGGGGTTGCGGACATATCAAGATATCCGAGACTGTTGGGAAGAGGGACCAGGGTTGAGGTCAAACTAAATCGACGAGGCGGAAAGGTTTCAGCTGGTTCAAGCCACAAGGCTTGGTAGGCAAAATAAAAAGGATCAACTCATCCCTTTCGTCACGATCTGCACGAAACTTCAATCCTTCTCCCATAGATACCTACCTAGTTCACCTCCCCTCCAGAAATCCAATCATCCTTCAGTAACGGTGTCAAGTCCTATCTCAACGAACACTCATTCATCATGGCGGACGCAACGACGACAGCCGACAAGAAAACGTACCGCGGCAACTGCCATTGCGGGGCGTTCATCTTCGAGGCTACCATACCCGAGATCACGGAGCTCATGGCCTGCAACTGCAGCATCTGCTACAAGAAGAACTATGCCCTCCACTTTGCGAGCACCGACGACTTCAAGATCGTCAAGGGCGACCTCAAGGACCTGACCACGTACAGGTTCGGGGGCAGGAACCTGAACCACATGTTCTGCCCCACGTGCGGCGTCGCCGTCGTGGCCAACCACGGCGGGATGCCCAACATGATCGGCTTCAACCTGCGGGCGGTTCAGGGGCCGATCGACGTTTGGAACCTTCCGAAGAAGCCGTATGTGGTCTCCTCGCCACGATCCTCCTCCGCACCGGGCATCGAGCGGGTGTGAAAGTGCCAGCAGAGGGGAACTAAATAGACAATTCTAACGTCCCATCCATGCAACACAGATATGACGGCAAGGCGCTCAAGCCAGACTACTCGCCCCCAAGCTTCGCCGACCTCCCAGACCCCGCCCCGGACATGGACGGCCAGGTCTACCACGGCAGCTGCCACTGCGGCGACGTCCGGCTGGCGATGAAGCTCGCCACGCCCATCGGCGCCGCCCCCGCCCCCGCTGCAGCGTCCACCCCCGCTCCGCTCATGCAGATCACCGAGTGCAACTGCTCCATCTGCCAGCGCACGGGCGCGACGTGGATCTACCCGCCGCGGTCCCAGGTCGGCATCCACTCCGCGTCGCCCTCGGACGAGCCGAGGTCATACCCGCTGGTCGTGACGAAAAAGCAGTTCTGCTCCCGCTGCGGCGTCTTCGTCGCCTCGCCCTTCAACTTCGAGACGGACGAGGAGTTCGCGCGCCTCCCCGAGGCCGTGCGCACCTACTTCGCCGACAAGCGCCACATCCTGTGCGTCAACCTGCGCCTGTTCCAGGACGTGGACGTCGGCAAGCTCGAGGACGTCCACCACTTCGATGGGTGGAACCATATCAAGCCGGCTTATGTGAACCCGTGAGCGGGGCAGAGGAGAGGGGGCAAAGGGGATGATGGGAAGGGGTTTGTGTGCCTGCATTACGCCTTTCGGGTTTGCAAAAGGTATCAATGGGATAAGTTCTTGGACGTCGTGTCAGAAGCACATGCGAAAAACTGTCTTAGCTATGGAAATCTGGGCTCTGAGGGATATTGATGAGAAATATTGTTGAGCTCGAAGTGGTGCCAGCGAGAAAACTACCTACCATTTAACTGCCCTGGTATCATGAAGTAATCGAATTATAACCTCCTAAATTCCGGTATATCCAACCCATCCATCCATCCATCCATCCATCCATCCGTCCTTCCATCCTACCTACCCAGTCACCTGCGCCATAGATAGTCAAGAAAAATACCTGCATCAGGCAATCCGTACCCCCAAGTCCGTCTGGTACCTAGTTAAAGAAGCCCAGAACAACATCACTCCCGACTGACTGACTGGGTACCCTCCCCTGTCATCCACGAATTTATATTCCTTACCGCTTCCGCCGACTCCCCTCCCACCCCGCCAGCACAGCCTCCAGCGCCCTCGCCGCCTTCATCTCCACCTTCCTGTGCGGCCCGTTGAACACCTCCGGCAGCACCGTCAGGCTGTTCGCGTGCTCCCTCGCGAATCCGACCTCGGCGTCCCTCCCGCACCGCTCGCGCGTGATCCGCACCGCCGCCCTCAGCATGTCGCCGCCGAGGCCCCTGCGGCGGTACCGCGCAGTCGTGGTCCACGCGCGGATGACGCCCCTCCCGCCGCTGAGGCTGCTGCCGCCCTGATGATGTCCGCCGCGGTGGTAGTTCTTCTTTCTCCCCCCACCGCCACTGCTCCCAACTCCTCCCCCTCCTCCCCCTCCTCCCCCACCACTCCCACCACCACCAGACGCACCCGCCGACGACGACGACGGGCTCGGCTCCAACCTCAGCACCAGCGCCCCAACAGTTTCGTCCCCAAACCGCATCCCGATCACCATGTCCTCCTCGTCACTCCCTCCCGCACCACCATCCCGCGCGAGGAACCCCCACCCCAGCGCCTCAGCCCGCCGCAGGTACGGCGCCGTGACCCACTGTATGGCGAGCAGGTAGCTCATGACGACGCCGGATCCCATTATGAGCGCCAGGCCGAGGTCGCGCCCCCGGCGCACCCAGGCGTGCTGGTACGCCAGCGCCAGGCAGAGGAAGAGGCCCGCGAGGCAGAGCGGGTGCAGCACGAGCGTGAGGGCCGTGCGCTGGCGCTGCTGCGCGATGCTGTCGGCGATGAGGCGCAGGGCGTCGGCGCGGTGGGCGCGCTCCGTGAGGACGTCGAGGGTGAGGGGCGGGATGTCGTCGTCGTCGACGACGACGAAGGCAGTCTGCGGGACGTTGTTGTTGTTGGAGTTGATGTTTCGTCTGTTGGGGTTGTTGCGCTTGTGACGAGTCTGGGCGACGGGCCTGTTGGTGCTGCTGCTGGTGGTAGGGATGGAGGAGGAGGAGGAGGAGGTGCTCGAGAAGGAGGCGGGAGACGAGGGCGGGATGTTGACTCCTCCGCCTCCTGGATGATGCTGCGCGAGGGGGGACTGCGTCGGCGACGGAGGCGGCAGCATCGTCTGCGGTTCTAGGACCGGCGTGCTCACGTTCGAGGACATGGCTGAGGGAGGCAGCGCGAGATTCGCGCGGAGAAAGGTGAAGAAGGCTGTTTTGTTTGGTGGTCGTGTGATGGGTTGTTAGACTTGCTACTGACGATAGCTTCCCTTCTGGAGACTTGGCCCGCCAACGCCAAAAGGTGAAGTGCGAGATGGACTGGAACTGTCACAATAGGCGACAGCAAAGCCAATAGCGGCTATTATTCCATGTCATGAAGAGTCACCCTGCATCACCGAAGCTCCGCGATATGTTGTTGATGGCATCCAAGGTGATCTTTTTCCTTTTCTTTCCCTTTCCTGAACCCCCCCCCTTTTGTTTCTTTGGGTTCGAATGGGAAAGTCTCTTCATTAAATTTACCAGGAACCGGCAAGCCGGAACCGGACCGGACCGGAGAGGAGTGGCATGAGTCGCCAGAGTTCGAGAAAAAGGAAATTAACCCTTTACATACCCGCACTGATCTTAACATCGTTGATTCTGGCCGTTATCGAATTCGGGCGACAGACATTGCTCACGTCGAGCTCATGGATGGCCATGTGCGGCGACATGACGCTGTCATTGGGCCGCTAGGGCGCTGTGGGCGGGGTTCAACCGTTGACGGTAGTGGGCTCACAGCTGCTGGGGCTGGAGCTTTTCCGTCTGGTGGTGTTACTGAGGACTGGCGGCGTTGGATTCCTGGAGGCCAGTGCCACCTGCTCGATTCGATGAATGAGGCTCCGTCAGCCCAGTCTGTAAATGAAGATCTTGGGGGATGATCTGGTGTTATTAATTTTTGATATATGAAGACGCACCTTGGAACTTATATTGAAGGTTGATCATTTGCATGCAAAAGACAGCGAAACAGCCCTTCCACGTTCGTGTGTCAAGGGTGGGAAGGCGACATATAAGAAACGAAAGGATCCTATAGGTGAAAGATAGCAGAGATCGAGTTAGACCCCGGACGCAGGGAGGCAGGCGTGTATGTAGGCTCCTGTCGGTCCAGTCGGAGTGGCAGGATAGGAGAATTGGGGGTGGGTGGCCGGCCAGCCAGGGAGCCAGGTTGCCAGGCAGGTCGGGAATATCTGAAGATAGGGAATGCAGAAAAGGGGCCAAGGGACCCGTGAGAGAGGATGCGTGCGAACGAGCGACTTATGTTGCACGAGATAGCAGCCGTTCGCAAGGGTTCAAGAGGAAGGGGACGATCGATAGGTTGAAGACATCCTGACCAATCCATCCTAACCCCAAACACCTCCCAACCAGAAACCGATCCATCGCGGCTACAGCTGCTGGACGACCGCGCCAGCGATAAGAAAAGGCTTGCTCACAGCATGTGCTCTTTTTTACTTTACTTTTCCTTTTTTTCCCCCTAGGTGTGGATCAGGGGGGCACGGAGGGGCCGTTTTTTGTCGGGGGGACCGTGGCGCGGCCCCCCTCCAGGAGCCCAGACGGCGGCGATCTTGATGGGACCGGTTCATTCATCGGTTTCGACGGTTTGTTCACGCCTGACAGGTGTGCGAGGGGCGGCGGAGACAATGCAAGATAGGCATCATTAATGAGGGTTTGTTGCTGTCCGCTGGGGAGATCCTAGATGCCATCTTTGCGTCCATCGCCAATTCGAGATTGATCAAATAGCCCTCTTTCTACCGTTGTCTATTAACGAACTTCCGTCCTTCACTTCCACCTCGATGGATAGCAGAAAATAGACATGTCTTGTCGGTCTTGGACCGCAAAGCTTGAGCGGGAATTGTGCACTCTGGAAATCTGCCCTGGTCGTCATGGCCGACCACACTGGGGCCAAGCCAAGCTGTCTCAGCATGTGGAGATCTCGACCCATTAGTGAGAGAAGAACCTGATCTTCTTCATTGTTGACTCCTGTCCACTGGAACGGGACGGACGCCTGGCGTCTTCTGCTTCTCGTTAACAACAAAATAAATCTCTTGCTTTCTCAATGTGCCTCCCCCAGGATTCTCAATGGTCCGGGGTTGGCCTTCTTTCACATTTTTCATGATGTCATGTGGGATGCACAGTTGAGGCTATTGACGTTGACAGTGGAGATGTTCTCGCCCTACGTGTACTTGAAACATCGAAACACGCAATATACACGCGCCCTGCACCCCCTCAGCCCTTTTCTGGGTGCTGTTGCCGCCACGCCTCGCTTCAGTCTCCCTGCGGAGTGTCATGCTTTATATTTATTACCTGCTTCCTCTTCTATGTTTGTCCCCCCGAGCCCGCCCGCTTACCGGCTCACGCGGCCGCCTCTGCCAGACCAAGATCCTGAAGTAGAGCTGATTTTCGCTGGGATGGACTTGGGGGTTGGCGATGTGGGCGGTGGCCGACCCGATCGTGGGGTTCTAGCCAGTCGATCCTCTTTATAGTAATGTATGCACCTACATGAACCAACAGCCAGTGACGAAGCCGCCATGGATGCATAATGATGGGCTACATGACGAATATCACACCATCAATGGAGCAACCAGGAGCACATGAAAGGGCGCCTCTCTGCCCAGTGCCCACGCGTCTGCCTATCGACGGCCGGGGAGGAACCGGGCGGGTTAGATGGTCACGCATCAATGGTCGTTATCGTCGTCACGCTCGCCCTTCACACCCTTCTGGTCAATTTCGTGGGGTGTCATCTCTGCACAAGGTCTGAGTAGATACGATAGATGTCTCTGCTGAAGGTGATTGGCTCGATCGGCCGTGGTGCCCAGCCAGTATCAGGCAGTCACACTGCAGCGGCTGGGAATCCTGCCGGACAGTAGGGGTCCTGGAGGTATCGCATCGCAACGCTGGCTGCCTGGCTTGCTGCTCTCGAACACGGTACCCCCTATGAGTACGGAGTAGAGGTGATCTCGCTGGAAAAGGATCGTCGCTGCTACCCTCCAACACTCTCTCACACTATGGGCGACGATGATTCCGAGGTGCCTCTCGTCGGGTTAGGGGCTAGATAGCAGGGGGCTTGGTTCACAATTCAAGGCCCTTGAGTTCGCTCACACTTGGCCCACTATTAGTGGCCGGCGATCGGTCGTCTTTTGGACACTCGGCGGTGACACTCGGAGTGCAGCTTTCGGGTTGACTGGTTCGTATTTTAGTTGGTGTCTTTGACCGTTAGGCTCTAGTCATCGATCGGCCATGTCTTGAAAGCGCGTTCTCAGATGTCTCACCTGGGAGGACGACAGGATGTGGGCTTGACCTCACGGCGCAAGCGCTAGGTGGATGATGCATTATGTGCATCTTGGTATCTCATGGTTGGCACAATTTGCTCCAATACTGTTGGTTTCTACGACGAACATGGTCCGTTGGCTCAGTAAAATAAGGAGGGTTGCTATGGTTCATTTGATATTTGCAAGCTTTTAACATAGGCCTACTGGTGAGACCAGGTAAGAGGGAATAATCGCTCTCTTAGAGGTTTCAGAGCCCAGGACTCGGATATGATAAGGATGGGAGGCTGGGTGCGGGATGTCAGGGCAAGCCGAGCACTTTGTTCCTTGAACTTGTAGGACAGGCAGACCTGAAGTCACACCGGACGACTGCACGGGTTGTGATGTAAAGTAACGGCGTCAGTCCCTCGAGCATCGACTCCGTCGCTGCAATGCTTCCTCGACCATTGTCCCATTGCTTATCAAGGCGGGGGGGCGGAATGTCTGGCCCTCGGATACCGGGACCGAAGCCAGGTATTGAAACGGCCCGCCGTCGTTGATTGGACCAAACCCCCAGTGCAAGACTCCTCGGAGCTCAAGTTCGTGGTTGGTCATCGCGCATCACGAAACGGAACACAAAAGACCCTTCCCACCTCTGGGCGGCTGGCCTTCGTTACGTTCTCGTGTTTACTAGCAGCCGTCCTCCAAACTTCGTGCCAGTAAGCACGAAAGCAATCCAAAGTGGCTTGAGCGCAAGTCCTAAGGAGAGCAGAGTGACGACAGGCGGAGAGCAGTGGCGAGTGGATTCTGCCTTGTGGCCGTGCCGTGTCTTCAGCTAACTGAACTAACAGTTCCGACCCCACAAACGGCTGAGACTGCTAGTGAAAGCCGGATGGAAGCTAGAAGAAGGAGACATGACACCCGACTCGACAGAAATGAAGAAGATGAGAGTTGAGATGAGGCTGCAACGGAAGACCAGAAGGGACACCGATGGAAAGGGTCCTGGCCAAGCCGGGTTCTCCCCACGCGAGCGTAGTGAGCCATGGAAAACCCTGTGTCCCTTCACTTTTTCGTGCACCATGCCGTTTTTCTGTAGGTCGCCGGAGAGCTCACTCCTTCTTGCGCCCGCCCCTCTTCCCCTCACCTCAGCTGCAGGCCGCAGCAAAAGAAGCCAAGAGGAGGGAGCCCAGCAGTACTTTTGGGCAGTTCTGGCCAATCCAAACCCTGGTTCGCCGACCTGCCGAACATCCTTCCAGCCAGTTGCCGTTGAGTCCTACAGGAACCATTAAAAAAAAATTGGGTAGCGGCCGACGAGGAGGAGAAAGTCCTAAACTCCACGCAAGCGGCTCATGTAGGACACGACCTTCCTTACCGTGCAGTCTTTGCCCAGCCCCGTCCCGCCGGTGACGTTCGTTTCTTCCCCCACAGGCGCAACAAGCAAGGAGGAATCCAAGGTCCCAGGCAAACACAAAGGACCTACCAACCCTCATGTTGAAGGATTGCTGGATCTTGATCCAGTGAAATCCCGTGAAATAATAAAACCGAAAACAAAGGAAGCCCCAATGATGTGGTAATTGCTTGGGTCAGAATGGATTTGTCCTTCCTTTAGTCTCGCCACCACTACCGCCGCCGCCGCCTCCCCCGCCGCCGAACCCACGACGTGTCGCCGCCGTCTGGTGTCTCTGATCTTGCAAATCACGAGCTCACACAAAACCTTAGCTCGCCTACCGCTTTTTGTTACCTATCCTAGCGCTATCTTGCTACTATCCTGTTGATCAATCAAGCATCTCTGTTCCGTGAAAGACCTACGTGCTTGCTTGCCTGAGAGAGGCAAAAAGCATACTCCCGCCATTACCGGACCGACCCGGCCTACCCGACGTGGCCGGCCCTAGCTACCGCCTACCATCCAATTTACCTTCCTCCTATCTTCGGTACCTGGTTTGGCCCACTCGTCAGGTGGCCTTTGACGGAAAGGAAACCGCTCCGTGATGGAGTCAAAAAAGATGTTCGCCTCCTCTCTTCTCGGGGACTCAGTCGCCTCCCTCCACCACCAACACGGCCATGGCCTTGGTCACGGCCCGCGATCGCAATCCCCAGCGCGGGCCCCCTCCCCCGCACCGAGCGGGCCTTTCAGTCTACGGAGGGTGTCGCACTCCATGACGACGACATCGACGTCGGCCACCTCGTCACTGAACCTAGCCGGCCCGGAAACATCATGCGTGTAAGTGTCGCCGAGCGCTGAAGATTCGCTGAAGATGGCCCGCTTGGGCTTGAGGCTGTCGGTCCGCATGATGCTGATGCGGGAGTGTTCTCGTCGCCAACAGGACCAAGGAGACAGCGCGGGGCGAGTGTTCTCGCCACCGGTTCATCGTGTGGGCGGCAGTCAAGCGGAACTCGTGTGAGCGCATGACGGTCAGCGAGCGGCTCGAGTGCCCGCTGCTACGCTGCCGACAGCGCTTTGCCGACCACGAGGCCATGCTGCGGCATCTGGCCGACTGCGAGCAGCTCGGAACCTGCGAGTACTGGTGCTACGAGCACATGCGCGTCGAGAAGTTCGACGACAGCAGATGCAAGCGTTGCTTGGCTGGCCTGCCGTCCAAGCGCCGCAAGATGATCAGCATGGCCAAGACCTTCTTCTCGTCGCTCGGTCACAAGGGGAAGAAGGGCGGTATTGGCTCCGGCTCCGAGTTCGGCGACGACGGCGAATCCCTGCCGCCGCCGAGCTACGACTCACTGGGTCTCAACCACGCGGCCGGCATCGAGCTTTCCGGGAACGAGATTGCCGAGATAGATTCGACCGAGGTGACCTCACAGGAGCAGCAGGAGCAGCATGAGGAGCAGCAACAGCTACAACCACAACAGCAACAGCAACAGCCGCCATTACCATCAATCCCACTACTACAAGGACTACCCGGAGCCATTCCTGAGCCAGCTGTCGTTGACCCCCAAGCTCTCCTCCTCCCCGAGCTTGACTCCAACGCGAATGCCTTGATGTTGGATCCTTCGTTCATGCAATGGCAAGCAAGCCTGGAGGACAGCACCGGCGACATTAGCCCGACGCGGAGCCCTGGTGGTGGTCTCCGCCCGTCGTTGCAGCTCAACACTCACGGTCTGGAGCAGTTCCGCAAGCTAGTCCGGCCCAGGCCGAGGCCGATCCCCGTGGCTGCCCCTCGTAGCAAGGACCTCTCGCCAAGCTCGTCGGTCCGGTCGACGACCAGCACCCTCAGCAACATCAGCTCTGTCATCTCACCGACCTCCGTGTGGAGCCACGCCGATACCGCCGACACTATGTGGTCTGGTCCAGACACAAACTGGACGTCGCCCTCAACGGACAACCGCCCGGTCAGCCCATGTGGGTTCCTTGTTGAGAACACGTTTACCGAAGCCCAACAACAGAACATGAGCCTCTACGGCGCCACGTGTCCCCCACCAGAGCTCCTCCACGACATGTTCTCCGAGCTGCCCGCCGACTTCCCTGAGGCCAAGATGACTCCCGAAGATCTTTCCGCCGACCCTCTCCTCTTCGCCTTCGACGCAGCCGTGCCCACGGACTACTCATACGCTGCCGACGTGGTCCTGACTGAGGAGATCGATGCGATGGACCTCTCTCATGTTCCGGTTCACGTCACTCCTACCCCTCAGGTCGTCAGGGGGATCGCTGCCGCTCAAAGCGCGACCACGGCCACTGCTTCCGTCCCAACCACCGCCGCCGCCACCACCGCTAGCACCACCAACGAGGCCTCCATCATTCTCCAGTCCGACACCAAGGCAGTCGTGGGATCTGCAAGGGACACTCTGATCGAACACGTGTCCTGCTCCCTGGCCAAGATCCAACACGTTGTCGACAACCACCTAGCCGACCAACTGCGCTCACTCTCACCAGCATTGATCACTTCCTCGGGATTGAGAGTGTTGCGGAGCTTATTAGAGGGCCACCCACCAACATCCCCCATCGACACATTGTGCCTGATGCATGTCGTCTATGCTCTGTCCATCCTCGTCTACTACGATACCGACCTCTCTGCACGCTGCAACCAGTTGTACATGCAGTCTCTGGTCTTCTCGAGCCTCTTCCGGGACGATGAGAGGGCTCTCTATGAGAAGTTGGCCGCGATAATCTGGCACCCAAGCAATCTCTCCAAGGCTGAGCTCAACCGAGGTCTCCTGAAACCGTACGCCTCGCTCCAGAGGACGCCCAGTCAGAAGGGCAAGGAACATCCGATCAATCTCAACGGCCACATCTCCTACCGTGACGACCCTCTGGTTTGCACTGCTCGAAACTTCCTTGATGGTAAGCAGCATATATTTCCCTTGCCTGCCGGTATACTCAGCGAACAGGATGTCCGTCTGACACTATTCCCACTTTCAGAACTCGAATGCTCCGCTATACTTGGTCCGTCATCTGGATCTCTGGAAGTGCTCGGATCTGATCTCTGCGCCAAGCACCTCCACGACGTCGCCACGGACAGCACAACACACAGGAAGCCCTTCGTCGCGACGGTTCGGTACATCATCGTCCAGCTAGGCAAGCAATTCGGCAATTCGCAAGACCTCCTCGGCCAACTCAAGGAGATCTACAGCCGCGTCGAGTCGGGAACAATAGCTAGCGTGCGGAGGATCGAACTAGAGCTGCTTCAGGCCGGCAAGGTATGTTTCTTTTACTGTGGAGTTTTTTTTCCCTCCTCCTTGATGTCTGCCTGGACAAGCTGGTTTCTCTAAAGTGCTTGCCAGGTGCCTGGTGAAATATTGGCTGGCGCCTAGCATCGTATATGACTCATAGCTGACCGCGATTGTCTTTTGCTGCCTTCATAGTCATCCCTGCTGTCATCCAAGGTCTTCTTTGACGAGTTCGCTCCCTTGGTCGGAACTCTCTGCGACGGCTTGTATGGCCAGCATGGCGGCGGCGCTTCGCAGCGGTCAGTTTACCACGGACACGGCATCTCCCTCATGGAATCCATTCTCTCGGAACTGGACGCGAAGGCGACGACCTCCGACGTCTGCATGGTCGATGACGATGCACTCCTGGACGACTTCCTCAACCTGATTACAGACGATGTAACCGATGGCCTCCTACCCTTCGACTCTGGGGATGGTGCTCTGGGATTCGGCTCCGGGCAGAGGGTAGTAGCCGTCCCAGCAGACATCACACCCGCACAACCCGCCACTAGCAAATCGCCGTCCTCCTCCACTTCCTCGTCATCTCCTACCTCCTCTACCCCATCATCATCCTCTGCATCCTCCACCTCTAGTCCTCAAAACATCCAGGGCAGCACCAGCAGCAGCAAGACTACCACCCCAGCTGCCCAGTCCTCGACCCCGCCTGCCCCATCTTCTTCATCCTCCGACTCGCCGCAAAAGACCGAGGCCAACGACTGCTGCGACATCTGCGGCTATCGACCCAAGGGCGACCCACAATGGTTCAAGGGTAGCATGGCCAAGCACAAGAAGCTGCAGCACTCGACGCACCCCCCGATCATCTACAAGTGCCAGTTCCCGGGCTGCACCAGCCAGTACAAGAACCGGCCCGACAACCTGCGCCAGCACCAAATGGAGAAGAACCACTTCGTCGAGGGCGAGGAGACGACGAGGAGGCCGAGCAAGCGTAAGAAGATCTCGGAGTAGACGTAGCTGTGGTCTTCTTCGATTCCTCATCTTCCTTCATCTTCATTTTCTCTGACTTTCTTTTCGTCTCATATAAACGTAAACATTTCAAGCAAGCAAAGCATTGCACGACTACCACCACGTCTGGGAGGAAAACAGCACGCATTAGGCGCATGTATTATATAACGGGCTGCGGAGATACCATTTGCATATCGTGCGGCGTTCATTTTGTTTTTCGAGGAGTTCAGGGGGTATTATAGGTAGATGGCCACCATGCGAGTCGCATCAGAGATGGACAGCAAAGGTCAGGTATGAAAAGGGGCGCCCCCTAACAAGAAAAGGGGCTATCGCCATTAGCACCAATCGAAAATACTCAATACATCGAGCGAAGATCCCAAGGAATCGATACATTTAGACTTCCAGGGTCAGAAGTACTGCTACAAACACTATTTTGCCACGAAGAAGGAACTTAGCCGAAAGAGTTTGCCTTGGCGTACCTGTCAAGTGATGGTCTTGGGTGATACGGGTGAATGGACCAGCAAGCACGAGCGACTGGTTGGGCGATTTCGGCGCTGTCAGTGGCCTCACTTACAGCGGAATACAGGCTTCCCCTCACTCCACTTCAGCCCTGAACTGAAGCTCACATGACCGCTATCCCCAGCGCTGGACACCTGGGCCCCGACCCCTGCAGCCGCCGACGTCCCAGTCGAGCCGACCGCCCTCCCGTGAATCATGGGACCCCTCGGTGTCGTTACCGACCTCATCTGTATTCCACACAGACGTCGGCGGGTCCGACTTGTCAAGGCCTGAGTTGCTTGTTCCTTTTTCTAGGGGATAGAGGACAAAAAAGCAGAAAAACAAGATCAAGCCAGCTCAATTTTGTCACAACTCAGAGTTGAATTGACCTCACGTCGGAAACTCATCTCTTGAAGAACAAGCAAAAACATCAACCGAGAATACCACAGGAGAAGGATCAAGCAAACATGGCTGCACCAACATCATCACCACTTCCCCTCATCACAGTCCTAGGCTCACTCAACATGGACCTAGTCTCCTACGTGTCCCACCATCCCCTCCCAGGCGAGACCATGACATCCACCTCATTCGCCGTGTCCCCCGGCGGCAAGGGCGCGAACCAGGCCATCGCCTGCGCGAAGCTCTCTCGGTCCCGCCCTGGCTCCGACTCGGCGGCCGCCCCCGCGTCGGCCTCGGTCCGCATGGTCGGCGCGGTGGGCTCGGACTCGTACGGCGCGCAGCTGCGCGACAACCTGGCCGTGCACGGCGTCGACGTCTCTGGCGTGGCGGTGCGGCCCGCCCCGGCCAAGACGGGCTTGGCCATCATCGTGGTGGACGAGCCGACGGGCGAGAACAGGATCATCCTTAGCCCGGAGTCGAACCACGCCATCGGCAGCACTACTGCTGCTGACGGCTTCGACTTCCTGGCCGAGACCTTCTCCGGCCCGCCCGCCCTGCTGGTCATGCAGCTCGAGATCCCGATCCCGGCCGTGCTGGCCGCGCTCGAGGCCGCGAGGGGCAGAGGCGTGCCGGTGCTGCTGAACCCGGCGCCGGCCGTGGCGCTGCCGGACGAGGCGTTCGCGGGGCTGGAGCACCTGGTGCTGAACGAGACCGAGGCCGCGGTGCTGGGCCGCGTGGAGGACTCGGTGCTAGAGTCCGAGGCTGGGCTGAAGTCCGTGGCGGACGGGTTCGTGGCGAAGGGGGTGCGGAACGTGATCGTCACCCTGGGTGGGAAGGGTGTGTTTTTCCTGGAGGGCCGGACGGGCCGGTCGGCTCTCGTGCCTGCGGAGAAGGCCAAGGTTGTCGACACTACTGCTGCGGGCGACACGTTCGTGGGCATGTACTCCCTCGAGGCCGTCGCTGCCTCGGTTAGCGGGAAGGAGTTCGATGTCGAGGCTGCTGTGCGAAAATCGAACCGCGCGGCTGCAAAGACGGTCGAAAGGAAAGGTGCACAAATCTCTATTCCTTGGCGAGACGAGCTGGAGCAATAAGGGTTATGAACTTGGTCCTTGGGATGCCTGGTCGACTATGTCGGCTCTATCTAGGGCTAACATGAAAAGACGAGACACAAAACCCTGTTCGGATGAACAAGAAAAGCGCCATCCAATCGATGGCGAAAGAGATCAACCATTGCTATAAGACGACAAGAAGTCGATCTATGCACACTTTCCGAGCCAAAAATGCCAAAGCTGCCACCAGAACCATTATTCCACGGGCAAAATAACCCTCTCATCACTTCGTTACCGCAGAAAACTTGCACCAGATAAAGTCCTAGCCTTTTGTACAAGGCCAGGCATGGATATGTACGGAAAGGGGTGTGCAGACAAATCCGCACTAGGCACATATCAACAGCGCGGCCGACAAAAGAAACTATCCCGCCAACAATCGACCAGGGAGTGTAGGGGCGAACTGGTAGAAACAACAAAAAAGAATCCTGAGCAAGAAACCTCCCTTGGGAGCAGAAACAAAAGAAGCTAGAACACCGAACGCCATGCCTCCGACAGGAACAGAAGGATGAAGATGATGGCAGGCCGAGGCAGATCGGACAGAAGCCATCTGACGGCTACTTGCGCTGCTTCTTCGACGCATCGTAGGTCTCCGGGTCAAACCCATAAATGGGCTTGCCCAGGCGCTTGAGGGCATGGATCACCTTGATGGGTGGTGGGAAGCATGAGCATTGGTTCTTGAGGTTCACTCAGGAAACCCAACAAGACAGCAAGCGTATGGTGCCTGTCAAGCACCTTAAAGGGGAAGAAAATTCTTACATCATAAATCGTGACCGTCTTCGCGGAGCGGTTCTCACAATAAATTACGCAATCTCTCAGAACCTACGGCAAGGAACGTGGCAGACACATTGTCAGTAAAACAAACACAAGCCACGTTTCAGGATACTTGGGACAGCGTCGTCACTCATACACAGAACGGGACGAGCCAAGCAAACAAGCTTAAAAGCACTCACCTTCTCCAGGAAGGACTTCAACGCCAGCCGGGCCTCTTCGTAGATGCCGGCTGAGATGCGCTTTACGCCACCACGACGGGCGAGGCGTCTGCAAGGGATGGGTGATGAGCAACGGTTTGAGACATAGCACAGGCAAGAGTGAAAGGGACGACAGGGAAGGAGCATTCCAGTGCATAGAGGAAACATACCGGATGTCAGGCTTGGCTGCAAAAGAGAACGAATGACGAAGAATGTTAGTTACAGTGGTGAGACCAGCAAGGCATGCATAGACGATATATCGACGGGAGGTAAAGGGGCGAATTTGTTTGCACGCACTGATGCCACGAATGGTATCATGAGGAATCCTCCTACGCCCGCGAACCACATCCACCCAATTCTTGTTAGCAAAAGCAAAAGTCATCGCTAAAAGCTCACCATATATGCATCACTCATCCTTTTCTTTCATTTTGTCACGACATCTTCCAGCCGACTTCCGCCTTCCTTGGCCTGGGATGACTACCTAGGTACCTAGGTGGTAGGTGTGACTTGCATGTGCACGCAGCACGCTGGGTTTTCAGGTGTGTGAACGTGAACTTACCTGTGCCTCTTGCCGCCAGCCAGGATGCGTTTACCGGCAACCTTTCCTCCTCCTCCACCGAATCGTGCCACTGCGGTCGCCTTGGGACCTCCGCGCCCATTGACCGCAGGGGCCATATTTTCTAGATTTTGTGGAGGGATGAGAACTCGGGGGTTCGTGCCTGGAATCTGCAATACTGGTTGTTTTGCTTGGTTGCGATTTCACAGCCTTGGCTTGCGACGAGACGCGATTGTTGTGGGGTTGTTGCCGTTGCCAGCGTGGTTAAAAATATGGGGCAGGTGTCTGGCACGAACCATTGGGGTGTGGACGAGATGGGATGATCACGTGACGGACTGGAAGTGAAGAAAGAGGATCAGGAGATTCGATCTCTCAAACAAGGGAATCTCAAGCAAGGTTTATAAGTCTGCAATTTCGCTTTGACTTCCACTGTTGATTTCCATTGTGGTGCAGTGCCCGCCGGAATGGCTGCTGTAGTCTGTGCGAAGCTTGCGAGTTCAAACGACGCCTGTGTCAAAAACTGAGCTTTCAAGCCTACCTACCTACTACCTAGGTCGGGTAGGTACCTACGCGACCAGAAAAAGCGCAAAGAGAAGCGTGTAATATGCGGCGCAACGGGCAGCTCTGCAGCCACTGCACGATTTATTCAGCTAGGATCGGCCAAACAGCCACTAAAAGCCAGCTGGGTCGGGTGCGGTAGGTATAGCACGCAGGGATAGTACGTGGGTCAATGCTGTACTACAAGCGCGCATGGGTTCTTTTTTGTCTCCTTTCTTCACCATTTCTCCTCCTTTTTGCCTTTCCTCTTTCAACTTCGTCAGCCAGACATTGCTATGCAACAGCGTCAACAACGACCTCACGCCCCGGACATGACATGAGCCAATGTCTCCTTCATATTCGAAGGTGCTAACAGAAACAGCCTGGATGCATCCATACTACCTTCCTGCCTCTAGATTCATATGGAGCAGAGTTTATCGAGGTTGCCGCCTTCCGTTATGCTCAATGTGAAATCTCTGGATGCCGGAGCTCCAGAATGCCTCGGCAGCAACAACATGCCACCACGCCCACTGCCATCACCCACCTGCCATTGTTAGGTGGGACCTACCTCTAGGTATCTACTTAGCGATGATGCAAAGGAGAGGAGGTCGTTCTCTCCCTAACCATATCCAAAAACAGGTAAGGGTGGACCGATGACGCTCAAGTTGCCGCTGTCCATTGGCGTGACCCCTCACTCTCGTGAGGTGGAATACGAGCTTATCCACATGAGCCGGTTGGATAGGTCGTGATATGGACACTGAATAACTACAAAACATCCACGCCCTGTAGTGACGAGCTGATCGATTCACTCTTACTCGCATCCTGGTTTATCTTCATCATGTCGGCATGGCTACTTCTCATCCCAGCAGTACCTTTGCTTCTCCTCCTCATGACTCCAGGAATTCTCATGGTGTTCATGTGAGCCCCTCATACTCCGCACTATCAACACTGCATTCGCCTGAATCGCTTGGTACCAAAAAAAGGCGGGGCATCAGATATCAGTCACCGCCAGACGACAGACATATTCAGCTTCGACAAGGGGAAGATAGCAATACCACACATGATGGGCTTCTACAAGACGTTGGTGGCCCTGGCCTGCACCACCGCGCAGCTGGCCAATGCCCAGTACAGCGGCTTCAACTATGGCAACCAGATGCCAGGATCCGGTGCTTTCAAGCAGCAAGCGGACTTCGAGGCGGACTTCAAGGCAGCAGCCAAGCTGAGCGGTGCGTCTGTCCAGTTTGTAAGTACCTATCTGTAGTCATGACTGGTCCCTGGTCCCCAGTTCACCTAAGACGGTGTGTTTAGTGACAACAGAAACGCCACAAATAGAACAGTGCTCGTCTCTTCACGATGATACAGGGCGGCACAACAAGCGACCCGATATCAGCCATCCCGGCGGCGATCGCGACTAGGACGTCGCTCCTGCTCACGCTTTGGGCCTCCGAAGGGGACCCCCGCTTCTCGAACGAGCTGGACGCGCTTAAGAAGACCATCGTGCAGTACGGTCCGTCCCTGGACGGGCTTGTGGTGGGCATCTCGGTAGGCAGTGAGGACTTGTACAGGATCTCACCGACGGGCCAGGCGAATAACGCGGGCCTCGGCGCTGAGCCTGATAAGATCGTAGACTACATCCGGCAAGTCCGGGGGTTGATCGCGGGGACGGTCCTGAGCGGCATCCCGGTATGTGGAGATGTCTCTGCCCTTTTGGCCTTCCCCCGAGTCTCTCTCAGGGATGCTATCCCGTCTGCCGCCTTCAGCTTTTCTTTGTCCATCGAGTGCTGACGTACCTGATGCCTGTATTACAGATCGGTCATGTCGACACTTGGACTGAGTGGGTAGACGGAAAGAACGCAGCTGTGATTAACGCATGCGACTGGATCGGTTTCGACGCATACCGTAGGTTCTGATCTTTCTACATACCTACCTAGGTACCTACCTATTACTACCAGACTAAGAGAGCAGCATCACTGACGAAAGACCACGATGCCTATAACCGTACGCAGCATACTACGAGGTAACTGCGCCCGGGGGCAACTCGATCGAGCGAAGTAAGGCGCTCTTCGACGCTCACATCTCGGCCACCCAGGCGGTCGTGGGCGGCAAGCCCATCTGGGTGACGGAGACCGGCTTCCCCGTGACCGGTGCGGTCAGCGGCCAAGCCGAGCCCAGCGTCGCCAACGCCCGCCGCTTTTGGGAGGAGGTGGGCTGCTCCATACTCGGTAAGATGAACGTGTGGTGGTTCATGCTCCAGGACGCGCCCAATTCCCCGTCCTTCGGCGTCATCGGCGCCGACGGCTCGCAGCTGTACGACCTGTCGTGCACGAACGTCGACAGAGGCACCGGCTCGGCATCGGCTCCGACGACTTCGCCCTCCACTCCACCCGCGACGACGTCGGCAGGTTCCTCCTCTCCCTCGTCGTCGCCACCAGGAGGGAACGCCGGAGGTCCCGTTGCCGGATCCTCGTCCTCTTCATCGGCCGGTGCGGCGTCGACGACCGCGCCCGCAAGCGGCGGCGGCCCAGGAATTGGCAGCGGCAGCAGCTCCAGCCGGACACAAACGTTTGTGTACCTCTCGCCCCGGCCGACCGAGACGGAAAAGGGGACCGGTACCAGGGCTGACAGCACCATCACCCACAGCACCAGCACCAACGCCAGCAGTGCCAGCGCGAGCGCTAGCACCAGCTCGGGGACTTCGGCAGCCACCTCTGCGCCGGGAAATGCCGCACCTGCTAGTAGAGCCACGATGGGATCCGCAGGCGCGGCGTTTGCAGCCCTCTTGGGCGCCATTATCTTCTTCTAAGCATCGGATTTCGTGTTTCTTAGTCGCCTTTGCACCAGGGAGTTTGGGTGTCAGGGGTGCGGGCTGGAGTCTGGAGTGACTTCTGGAAGAGGCCATACCGCACGTTAGTGGTAGCTACCTAAATTAGGTACCTAGTAATCATTGATATCAACTATACCTTCGCAGCCGTCGATGCATTCGGCTTTAGTGTGCGATTATGGGCATGTGAAGATAGAGGAGAAGTGGATGCGAGCCTGGTGTTCCCTGGTTGTAGGTGAAGAGCTCACTCGTGTGAACGTAGCCTATAGATCAGGTATTGCGTATGTAGGTAGGTATATATATTGAGACGTGCGTGGACTTTGTACAGCACGTATCCAAGAATGAAAACTTACCCTCCCAGGTATCTACATCGTGAGTCCAGCAACCCTCCTTTAAAAGTTCGTCTCTATGATCTGAGCCACTAGGTTGCTATCCTTGGGCAACTCAGGGTAGTCCATATACACAATGCCGAGACTCCCACTCTGTCCATTAACCCTACTACATTCACCGCGCGCACGCTTTCTTTGCTGCTCCAGCCTTCTAAGGTAGTCGCCGGTCAGCACATTGATGCCGTCGACCCAAGTGCGGCTCCAGCCCGTGTAGGCGCCGACGGCTACGGATCTCGCCTCGGCGACCTCCCCGTATAAGTAGGGCTCTCCGACAGCAGAGCAGAAATTGATAAACCAGTCAGAACGACGGACGGTGTCTTCTTCTCTTATAGGTGGTGACGGCCGCTCCTGTGCCGCGGCGAGGTCCAGCATGCTCTGGACGTACTGGCTTTTAACGGCGACCAGGTCCTTGAGGGAGATGCGGCCCGAGAAGTCCCACTTGTCCTGCACGCGAAAGCGGCCGTGCGGCGTGACGATGGTAAAGTCTGCGCTGTCGTTGACCCAGGCGGAGAGATCGAGCCCTATGGAGAGGGCCGGCAGAGGGGGCGAATCCTCGGCCGGCTCTTCGGCGGGAGGCGGAGGAGCATCGAAGCGGCGCATAAGGACAGCTCGCCCGCGAACTTCACCGAGACGTGGCGTCCTCGGTTCCGCGAACCAGCGCGGCCCTGCAGGCGACCCATTCCGGATGCTCGGCCATGGCGGCGTGGAGGCTAAGAAGTCTGCTACAGCGCGGTAGAACTCTGTCTTGCCTTCATGGTCACGCGCATCGGCCGGGTCGTCGTTGTTGATCAAGATGAGCACGGCCTCTGTGCGCCCTGTGCCTTTGAGAAATGCCCACACGTCGGCCATCACGTCGGCCAGAGGGAGGGCTCGCAGGGCCGGGCCCAGGGGCACGCCGCCATGATAGCAGTACAGCTGGCCGTCGTTTCGGTTGCGGCGCAGGCGCAGGTCAAGGGCCCGGATACCGAGCTCCAGCTGCTGCGGTATCTTGAGGTCCTGGGTCCGCACGTAGGGGAAGTTGCTACGAGCACACGAGTCGTGCGTCCCGGGGATCGAGAGGTCGGAGATGAGGGCGTCGTCGCTGAGACGGCTCATCCACTCTGCTGCTCCTGCTGGCGGGGAGAAAGCGCGCGGTAGACGCAGCGCGTCGTCATACGAGACTTCTTCGGTCTCATCGGACTGGATTTCCAATCCTGATGACACAGTGAGTGTGATATGGATATCTAACGATCGTATCGTATCTGGAAGAGTAGCGTTGTCCATTTTCCCAATCGAATGGCCTAGTCCCCAATCAGAGATGACCAGGCCGAGATGATCTTATTTCACGGGGATGACAATGGCACGTCGCCGGCTCCTCCGACGCTGCGGTTAATTTCGTATGGCATGAAGAATCGGCGTGGCTTCGCTCGGTTGCGCTTGTTCGTTATAATAACGCGGTCGGAAGCGCAAGACTCGTCGAATTGTCACGCGCGACTGCCACCACCGAGGCACAGGTAAGCAGGTAGTTAAACACAAAACCGGCACACTATATGGTCTCGTACGTTGATAACGGATGGATAAACTTCAGATAGTTCGAAAGGGGTGGTTTATGGGAGTGAATCGGCTCTTGCGCGTCGGGTGCATCAGGATGATGATTCAGGGACATCAAAAGGTTGCTGGTCGGTAAATGACTATCGGCGTCGTGGGCGAGGGAACGTGCAGTGAGTGGCAGCTCTCAGCTCATCTTTAGGCGCTTCGAGAAGAGCCCAGTTGTTTCGCAGTTTCTTGAAGCCGTCGCGAAAGCAACCATCGTCGATATGTAGGAGGGATGATGTTCCTGTCGGTTGGCACAGCGGAAAGGGGAGGTGAGGAATACGTCACAACCCAATTGCCGGTGGCGATTGATCTGATGACCGCCCGTCTTTAAGCTTGAATGCCCCACCCGCCTCGGCTCAGCCCTATCCTCTCTGGTTCGGGGCAGCTTGCCAGCTGGGGCTGGACAATCCAATCAATCACCTAACAGGATCGGCGCTTGGCCCAATGTTGACAAGCTGGGCTGGGCTGCTCACGCGATAGCGCGACCGGAGCGACATTTGGTCTGGTGTCTTGGTGACACCTTGACTTTTCGTGGGTTTCGCGATCTTTCTCTCTCAATTCCACCGCAGGCTTCCCTGAATCAACGTCTAGTGCTATGAGCTGAGGTCAACGCCTGTGAGGAAATTCCGAGTGAGCCGAGAGCGATGCATTCTCCCAGGATCAATCTGGCGCTTTTGCTTTTAGGTGTGGTCGTTGCCATCACTTTAGCCGCCAATGCTGAAGCCTCTCATGGTTCAGAGCCCCTGGCAACAGCTCCCGCGACGGCGCTGCTGAGCTTGGAGGACCTGGACGAAAAGCTGAGGGAATGCAAGGTTGTGCAGGACCTTAATGCGGAGAAGGCAGCCCATTTTGCACAGGCGACTTCATCGTCCGTCTCGAGACTCTTCTCGATCCTGTTTCCTGGCAGTGCGGCCGTCAATGCCATCCTCGCGACTTTGTAGGTTTCCCTGTCACCCGATAGTACTCGGCTATCCCCTGTTTTCTCTGGTCTCTCTTGCTGCTGTCTGGAACACTCGCCGAATCGTAAGGATAGTGGAGGCCTGTCCTATTTATTGCGACCGTGTCATCAGTCTCCAGTCCATGGATATCATCTGAAGTTCTCTCTTGAGTTCGAGGTAGAAGATGGGAACGCCACGAAGCATGCGATGTTGATTTTGTGGTGCGAATAGTTACATATCTGGCCCGCCGACATTCCTCCTCGCGCTATGCCCCGCAAACATCGACCCGTCCTCACTCTCGACCATGGTCGCCTTCGCCGTCGGCGGCTTGATGGGCGATACGCTCTTCCACCTCCTTCCGGAGATCTTTGTGGGCGAGGACAGCCCCGAGCACGCGCGCTTTGTGCTCGTTGAGCCGAACCGCAACCTGCTGCTCGGGGTGGGAATTCTGGTTGGGTTCATGGCCTTCGTCGCCTTGGACAAGGGCCTGCGCATCGCGACTGGCGGTAACGGACATGGGCACGACCACTCGCACGGCCATTCCCATTCGCCCGTTAGTGGGTCCGGGGAGAATTCATCCGTCTCTGACGCCTCCTCGACCGCAGTTGACACGGCGAAGGGCGTGAAGTCTCGAAAGCGGGATGGGGCCGGCGGTAGCGTAGATCCTCCGTCGACGGTGATCACGACTGCGCATGATGCAAATGGCAAGGGGGATGGCAAATCCGAGGTCAACGTCGGTGGCCTCCTTAATCTCATGTGAGTCTGCGATTTTGGGCCTGTTTAGGAAGCCAAGCAGCAAGACGGAGCAGGATGAAGGAAGGCTCAGACGAATGGAAATATTGCTGACCACCAACTCTCTTCTGTTCCTTGCGCAGCGCCGACTTCACCCATAACATCACAGATGGCCTTGCGATGTCGGCGTCGTTTTATGCATCCCCTACCGTTGGTGCCACGACTGCTTTGGCTGGTAAGATATATCCCGAGGGACCCCCGCCAGCACTCCAGCTAATCATCTGTGGCTTTTATGCAACTATTTCACCTCTCGCAATAGTTGCCCTTCATGAGTGTCCACACCAGGTAAGCGCAACCTAACCCAGAAGTGGAAGAGGAAGCGGAGGGCAACGGAACTTGGGCACTGTGTTCTCCGATTCTCTGACGAACTGTCGGCTCCTGACGTGGTGTAGGTTGGTGACTTCGCGCTCCTGGTGCAATCCGGCTACTCCAAATGGGCTGCTATCGGGCTTCAGTTCGTTACGGCCTTGGGCGCTCTCCTAGGCACCCTCATCGGAATTGCTGTGCAGGAGTTCGGGGGCGGAGGTGACGAGGCTTCCGTAGGCCTGAACGGTGGTCTTTTTGGCACTAGCCTCACCTGGGGCGACATGCTGCTCCCCTTCACGGCGGGCACGTTCCTCTACGTCGGCACCGTTGCCGCCGTCCCCGAGATTCTCGAGACCAGCAGCAACAACAAGGTGCTTGAGATCCGCAGGACGCTGACTCAATTTGCCGCCGTCGCCCTCGGAGCTGGCATCATGCTTTACATCTCCTGGCATTAGCGAATCGTCGAGCCTGGAGAATAAACTTTCGCATCGG
The DNA here is from genome assembly GCA_003049485.1 of Ophioceras dolichostomum. NCBI lineage: Eukaryota > Fungi > Ascomycota > Sordariomycetes > Magnaporthales > Ophioceraceae > Ophioceras > Ophioceras dolichostomum. Next base: position 289,453 of record PYST01000004.1, on the reverse strand, counting down.
GCTGGTCATGGATGGGAACGTGGTAGCGTACATGCGTGCGTTTAGTGAGCGTGCACGTTGGCGCGTCGCACATTTCCGTCCCTGAATCTGCCTGCGTGTACGCGTCCCTGACCACCCTTGGAGGTATCTGGCCGGAGACGGATGATGGCATGCCACTTCTGCCGTCGGTTCAGATGCCCGCAGCTCGTTTGATCTTATGTGGGATTTGGAACCGGAAAAGCCCGACGAGATACCTGGCTAGGTAATTATAAAGTAATAATCATAGATAGAACAGGAGACAACGGTTGGGAATTCGGTTGGCTGGTATTCTCTGTGGGCACGCTCGGCTTGCATATCCTTCAATGTAATACACAGCAATAGAGAGAGCGAACATGAGTCGCTGCATTGGCCGGCCTAGACCGCGAGAGAATCACTGCTGAATTCCACAAAACAGCAGCAGTGTCGATCACGGCAGTCCAACGCCACTGGGTCCGCCGGCGACGGGCCGAACAATCACGTTGAGAAATGAGTGCCGAACTCGTTTTGAGTTCGGCAAGGAGCGGCTCAAGATGCGGGAAGCATCCAACTCACTTCCTCCCATTGTCCTTCCGCTGTTGTTCGTCGGAGGTGGAAATATTTTGACAAATACCCCCATATTTAACAAGCAAGCGAGCGAGCAGAGCCCCATAGCGCAAGTGCTAACTCTGGCTTTCTGTTAGTCAGAGAATAACTCCTACGGATCCAGCAAGTGAGAAAAAGTGGCCGAGACATCGATGTCCTCAGATCTCTCGAGGCGGCTCAAATGCTTCTAGACGCCAGTCAAGCTTTTCCTCGCCAGGCACGGGCAGGAAAACACCATATCATTCGTCATAGTCTGAACGATTCGATCCATCTTTTTTGGTGGGCAACCTGGTCCGAACGAAGCAGCGGTGGTTGCTGTAAGGGATCGTACACAGTGTGTACTCAAAAGAGCTCGTTCGTGTTCCCATCAAGACTTCGCTCGAAGGAACTTGAAATTTTTCTGGTCCATATTGCAGGTGTGCAAGTCCTGATGCAGTAGTTGCCCAAAAGGTGTACCCCAGGATGTGCAACTATCCAACTCGAACTCGCTCAGTGAGTCACAGAAACTACCTAGGTAGGTAGGTAGACGCTAGAGAAGCTGACGATGTTCACCCTCGCGAGGAGGAGGGGAAAAAAAAGTTACACGAGCGAGGAGAGGCTAGCAAGGGAAAGAAAAAAAGGCAGCGATGAGATGCGCCTTCACCAACTTGGTGATCGCTTGGGAACAAACAGCCTAAGCGCCAAGAGTCCGAACAGTTCCTGTTCTGTGGGAGAGTTGCCACGAAGACGGCAGTTGCGGTGCTTGAGTAAGACAGGGACACCTATGGAAGCATCCTGCATGAACGATCTCAGCAAAGCGGCGACCAGTTAGAACCGGAGACTCACAAAAATTCGAAAGAGAGTGGAAAAGAGAGAAAGCTTCATGGTATACAACTACGGAGTACCATCCCGAGCTAACTCCAGCCATCCACCATCGAAGACAGGAAGAGGGAAGGCTGGTGGGTGGAAAGAAAATAGAAGACCACGAGGTACAAAAGAGAAACGATGGTCGTCCATTCGCGACCCTCCATCAAGAAACAGTTTGAACAACGGCTACGCCGCTACCTCGAAGATTTGATCCGTCATCGGAGGTCGCGTGCACGCCAGCCATCACGGAGTGAGAACGGGAGAAGAGAACTGAGAGGTGGAATGAAAGCAGTAGCAAAATAAGAATTAAAAAAAAAAGGCTTCCCAGATGACTGGGATGCGGAAACAGAATCCGGGAGAACCATGTGGATCTTATAGGGTAATAAGACGGGTCTGGCAGATGTCATCGAACCCTCAAGGGCGTGAGATGAAGCCCTGGTGTAGATGTTTGTGATGATGCGAGTTGGTTGCGCCTTTGCATGTCAATTCGAGGCAAAGGCCCCTCCCTCTGTCATCATCAAGCTGAGGTCGAGGTCTGCTGGGAAGAAAAGAATTTTTTGGGGACATAGGTGGGTTATCGAGGCGGAAGGGTGTGGGTTTCCGGTGATCCTGACTGGGCGGCCACATGCAGCCATCACATTCCCCCCAGTCTCCCAAAACCTGTAATGCCCGGCGACTTCAAGACCTCGAGCTTGAAAGTGGTGCCACTAGCAATTCGTTTGAGTGAGCACGAGGCCAGGCAATCCGTGGCACTAAAGGCATCAATGCCAACCGCCAAGGACAGCACCAATACATACACCATAGACACAACGGAAAATCCACGAAGCACCCAAGCAGATACGGCAGGCTGGTCGGCAGGGAGATGAGGCGTCAAGACCCTCGACAGGACAACTTGGAGTCGCCAGTCGGACTTTGGAACCCGACGGCAAACACAGCCGGTGGTCAACCACGCCCTGGCGCAAGCCACCATGCACGCTCTCATGGCCATCCCCTGGCACGCGCTGCCACCCACCATCCGTTTGTGCCATTGGCAACCTCCAATATAGCGCCAACAAGCCGGCACACCAGAGCCCGAGGGATGGCCCTACGCGAATCGCATCACCGCATTAGTGCACACCGTCCCTGTAAGCACCATGGCGGCGTGGACATTCCTTACGTGGAACACCAGCACATCCCGAGCAGAGGAGCAGACACTCGAGAGGAGCTTTCGGGCACCCTGGACAACCTGGAAGTAGTAGTATGTGTTGGAAGATGTCAATACTGTGTGGGTATCGTCGCCCTTCCACCCCAACCACAAGGGTGTCTGTGTATTAAGCGGGCAACAGGAAAAAATAGGTCGGAATTACGAACGGGCTCCAGGCGCAACCAAGCACACATACCAATACGTCAAACAATGACACCTCCGCTCACTTTGGAGACTTTCGTGCCTCCCGGCTCGAAAACTGACCCGCCATCGTCTCCTGGATCGGACTGACTCAAGGATGAGACCCATGCCTTGAGCCCTGGACACAGGTAGGGCGCGTTGGATTGTTTCGATTTTGACTAATCGTTCACGTTGTCGACCTGGACACCTGGAAGTCGCTTGCTCCCTGAAACGGCAATGTATAAGTACCTGAAAGTATGTGTGGCATGTTGTATATAAGTCGCTGCCCCCCCTCTACGCCCTGATATGCCATACATCGCTATTAGACGGCATCAACAAAGACAGAGAGAGCCTTACACAGAATCATTGAGTGCTCTCCGCATTATCAGCATTATCAGCACCCCTCACGTCCATCCATCCATCCATCCTTCCATCCTGTCGGCCACTGCCCGAGTGCCGCATAGTAACGACGAGCCGCCCACTGCATCACAACCCCTCCTTTGTTCCCGCGTCCGCGTGCCTGCCCGCCAGTCTTCTTCCGTCATTGGACCTTCCTAGCTTTCTGCAGGTGTTTTCCTGTGGCCTTCTTTGTTGCTTTGGGCTTGGCTGCCGAGTGACCCCTCCCACTCGCTCCAGCCGTCCTGCATATCAATTCGTCGACCTTCCCATCTGCAAGCGCGTGACGATGTCATCGGCATCTTTCTCAACCTCCAGCACGGCCAGCTTCACCGCGGGCTCGGCTAGGAAAACCACAGTCACCAAGTCGCAAATGGAGATCAACATCAAAAACCACTTCAAATCCAAAGTCTACAACTCGGGATCTCCCGTTGAAGGGGAGGTCACCATTACGACGCAGAGGGATGTACGGTTCGACAGCGTGCAGATCCTCCTGCTTGGCTTGACGAGGACAAGGCTGGAAGGCGTCAGCGTCCCCCAGACCACGACTCATACGCTGCTGAAGCTGTCCATGCCTGTCCCAGAGTCATCATATCCAGTGCCCAGGGTGCTGGAGGCAGGTCGAACTTACACAGTCCCTTTCAACTTCGTGGTCCCAAACCACCTCACCATTGGCGCGTGCGGGCACAAGGTGGACGCCGATTACATCCGCGACCATCACCTATGCCTGCCACCGACGATGGGGTTTTGGGAGAAAGACGACATGGCCCCAGACGTGGCCAAGGTCGAGTACAGCGTCAAGGCGAGGGTCATGCGGGACCATGAGGTGGAAGGCCTGAGCATAAAAGTCATGGAGGCCGTCCAGCAGATCAAGGTCCTACCCACCTTCGCCGAGAGGCCACCCTTGAACATCGCCAAGACCGACAGGCTGTATCGCTTGACGAAGTCGAAGACCCTACGCAAGAACTTGCTGTCGTCCAAGCTCGGCAAAGTCACTGCGACGGCAGCGCAGCCTGGCGCTATCTTCTTAAGCTCCGACGGCCTGCGCGCCTCCGAGACGACCGCACGCGTGCAGCTGCTCTTCGAACCCGCGTCCGCCGACGTCGTCCCGCCCAAGCTCGCAGGGGTATCCGGCAAGCTGTCGTCGCACACCTTCTACAGCGCCGCGCCGATGACCTCGCAGCCCGACCTGACGGACACGGCGCAGTTCTCAACCGACAGGCGAGGGACCTACTCCACCTCGGTCCTACTTTTCCCGACGACCACAGAGCCATTAGACGGCGTCTCGTGGCAGCAGCAGCTGAGGAGCTCGGCCAGGCGCGACTCTGGCTACTCCTCGGCCGACCCAACAACAGACGAGGCCGACGGCACCAGAAACAACCGTCGGAAGAAGCAGCAGCAGCCATCGTCTCGACGCGGCTCCAGCAGCGGAGAGGCCTCATCGTCGTCTCCCGTCTTCCACACCTGCACCGTCGATGTGCCCATCCGGCTCCCCGCCGACCGCAGGGGCAAGACGTTCATCCCGTCGTTCAACAGCTGCATCACGTCCCGCGCGTACTCGCTGTCGCTGTCCCTGACGGTGTGGGCCGGCGGCGCGGCGGGGTCCACGACGCTGACGCTGACGCTGCCGCTGCAGATCGCGGCGGAGCCGAGCGCCTCGTCGCTGATCCCCGCGGAGGCGCTGCCGGACTTCGAGACGGCCGTGCAGGAGGCCGAGGCCGACGAGCACCTGCGTCCGCGCACCATGACCGTCCCGGACGCGCAGTTCATGCAGACGAGCGTGCTGCCGGGGTACTCGTGAAAGGATTCGGTCGAATCATGGATCCTTCGCAAAATTGGAAGAGTTGAATGAGTTTGTTTCCATGTTTTCGGGTCTTTTTGCTTTGGAGGAGGATGCTTGACCAAGTCTGGTTTCACTTTAATGGATACCCATGGTTTTGGGAGGCAAACAGTTTGTTCACGACAATGATCAGGCGCGAACAAAGCCCTATGGCGATTGTGTATAGCACATTGACATCTACGACAAAGATACCCCTATTATTTTTTTCTGTTTCCAGTTTATTTGTTCTCGGGTGTTTCTTCCAAACAACAAAAGCAAGCACCCTGTTTCTCATACCTCACTGTTGTAATAACGGGTTTATTTTCTCTCTCGGAGACTCGAATTGAGTCCACAACCAAGGAGAATGTGTGTATATCCAGGGCTTCTCCCTACCCTACCTTAGGTACCTCATTCCTAGGCTACCTATCACCTCAGTACCAATATTCTGGTCAACTCGAAAACAATGTTTTTATATCTCACCATTGACATGCAGCAGCGCATTTTGGCCGTCTGTGCCGTGCGTCCTGTCTCAACTGCCGGTCAGCAACGGCACGGATCCGAGTCTCGCACGATGACGTCGACGCATTCCTGAGCAACGTTTGGCAACTGTGCCGAGGGAACTTGAGGCTTTTGTATACCTCACAGCCGGTCCCAAGTGCTACTAACTGACTCGACGGGGTCCGGCAGGGTCTATCTAACGACGTTAAGTCGCACCTGTTCGCTAGCTTCTCCTTTTGTGAGGTCCGGTCGCACGCCGCCAGAACGCGCGGTCGAAGTCAAAAGTTCGTGACTGTTTGACGGCCTTGCCTGCAGCAGGGCCACCAATTCTTTGATCCCATCCATCTTGGCGGCTGGTCTCCCGTTTTGCTTGTGTGTTCTGCCGTCCGGTCACAAATCTGGCACCGCACCGAGTCGTGAATTTCGGCCTCGGGTACGATCACAACATAACGGATCTTCACTTGTTTTTTTCATCCAAAGGTTAAGCTTAACTGCCTATCCGCATTCTTTATAAAAAATGCTCAAAAACGTTGAGCTGATCCCTGCATGTTAACTTTGGTCAGGCACAACGTTCGCGACCGTTCAAGTCAGGTGTAGAAGCACGTGTGAAGCCTCGATAATTTTTCCAATTGTTTCCCCCACTACCCCCTGAAGAGGGACCTGGACCTCCTGCCTGCTAAAATAGGATGAGCTCTGGGGGGTGTCTAGGTTCCGAATGGGGCTCGTGGTGGGCCATCGCGAACTCGATTCCGTGTCACAATCAATTTACAGGGGTATTCTTCTCTTCTCAATTGACCAGTGCAACTTCTCGAACCTCTCTCTCTTCTTCCTCCCAATATTCTCCTTTCTTCTTCCTTCTTCTCCCCCGATTTGCCCATGGAGTGAAAAACCTGCGGTCGGTGACCAAGGCTCGCATACATTCTGACAAACGCAGCAACCGAAAAAAAGTCAGCCTGCTTACAGGCACTTCGTGCCAATTACACTCGTTTTATCCCGTCTCAGCTTTCCTTCCTTCGTCGGCGGACTTGCTCATTGATCAGCTAGCTTCTCGTAATTCGTAATACTTCGTCCCGTCGACGCTTGATAACAACGCAAGCAAGGCAGCACCGCCCATCCGAACATCAGCCTGCCTCTGCCTCACATATATCCACACTCGAACGAATCTTTACGAACGAACGAACTCACACGCGACCGCAGCGAGAGGCCGGATCGGATCCTCGCCCCTATTCTAGCTCCTCATCCCCTCGATCCTCCCACCCAAGGCATCCGTGGCACAGCTTCCTACCGACGGGGGCGAGCCCATACCCTGACGTACCCGGGCAATTCAGCCACAACCACGCCAGCGCTTCCCCGGATTCTATACTGCCTTCCGGATAAATACCTCTTTCGGTAGAGCTGACGGCTCACCCCGTTCTTGCTCTATTGCTTTCGCACGTTTATGAATTGACGATTGGAATCTGGGTTTGCTTTGGAGTTGTGGGCGAGAGACAGCGTGTCTGTTTGCTTAGTGTGTGCGTGCGTGGATCTGGAAGTGAGCGAGAGAAGCTCAGTGCAGCAACAACAGAAGCAGCAGCCATGATAGAATCCGTGGCGGCGATATCAAGGCATGGCCTGCGTTGTCTCGTTTTCCTGCTTTTCCTGGTGGAAGTGAGGGCGTTCTACATCCCTGGTATGGCTTCCCTTGCTTCTCCATCCTCAATGCCTCCTCACATTGCCTTATCTTTCGGAATCTCCACTTCGCTAACACACAGAAATGCACCTCTGTCCAGGCTGGTCGATAAAGAGCTACAGGGACGACGCGGAGATACCTTTACTTGTCAATAAGGTATACTCAGACAACACGCAATTGCAGTATGCGTACTACGACCTCCCGTTCGTCTGCCCACCCACGGGCGCCCCCCACGGCGGGCTCCTCAGCGGCCAGACTATCTCGCTCAACCTCGGCGAGGTGCTCCGGGGCGACCGCATCGCGTACTCGGACGTACACCTGGCCATGATGCAGGACCGGCCGTGCAACTTCCTGTGCAACCGAGAGGTCAGTAGGAGGGACCTGAACCGGGCGATAGAGATGGTTCGAGACGGCTACGTGGTCGAGTGGATTGTCGGTCAGCATTTACCTACCCTGTTATTTCACATCTCCCCCAGCCAAGATGCAGCCAAGGTCTGACTATTTTACGGAACCCAAACAGACAACCTTCCTGGAGCGACGTCATTCGTCACTGTCGACAAGTCCCGGAAATACTACGCCTCCGGCTTCAAGCTCGGCTTCACCGACCAGTCCACGGGTCGCCCACGCTACTTCCTGAACAACCACCACACGATTGTCATCCGCTACCGAAGGGCGCCGGGGCGAGCCGGGGACCGTGGCGGGAAGGTCATCGTCGGATTCGAGGTCTACACGAAGAGCGTTGGCCCCAGCGTCCGGCGTGACGAAAGCGGTTGCCCTGCAGACTTGCACCACATCGACCAGAACTTCGAGCTTCACATGTACTCGAACCGGTCCCTCAGCAGCTCGTCCGCCTCCCGCCGCCAGAACCTGCGCTCCTCGTACCACCCGGCCGAGGAGGAGGTGCTGGACGAGGACGCCAAGATGAGCATCCCCTACACGTACTCGGTCTACTTCCGCGAAGACAACTCGATCGAGTGGGGTCGCCGCTGGGACCTGTACTTCGTGAACCAGGAGGAAGGCTCGCGCATCCACTGGCTGGCCATTGTCAATTCGCTCATCATCTGTGGCCTCCTGACGGCCGTCACCATGATGATCCTCGCCAAGACGGTGCGAACCGATATCAAGAGCTATCGCGACGCCGCCGAGGAGGGCAAGGCGCGTCTGCTGCTGCGCAAGAGCCAGAAGAAGGCAGGCAGCCGGCCGCGGACGCCCAAGATCGGCGAGAAGGCTTCAGCTGAGAAGCTGGACGACGATGGCATCATGGGCATCGTACGGCGCGACTCCGACAGGTCCTCGTCGTCATCCTCCTCGGACGACGAGGCGCTCGAGGACGTCACGGGCTGGAAGCTGCTACACGGCGACGTGTTCCGGTCGCCGTCGTTCGGTTTCCTGCTCGCGCCGCTGGTCGGGTCGGGGATGCAGCTGCTCTTCATGGCGGTGGGGCTCGTGCTCCTCAGCGCGATCGGCGTGCTCAACCCGAGCTTCCGCGGCGGGTTCATCAGCTTCGGCGTGGGGCTGTTTGTGGTGGCGGGGACGTTCGCGGGGTACTTCTCGGCGCGGGTGTTCAAGACGTTCGACGGGCGCGACTGGCGGCGCAACACGCTCGTGACGGCGCTGCTGATCCCCGGCATGCTCTTCGGGGTCGTCTTCCTGCTCAACCTGTTCGTGTGGGCGCAGGCGTCGAGCACGGCCATCCCGTTCGGCACGCTGGTCGCGCTGCTGTTCCTGTGGCTGTGCATCCAGGTGCCGCTCGTGTACGTCGGCTCGTGGTACGGCTTCGTCCGCTCGGGCGCGTGGGAGCACCCGACCAAGACGATCGTGCTGCCGCGCCAGATCCCGCAGCAGGCGTGGTACATCAAGGGCCTGCCGTCGGTGCTGCTCGCGGGCCTGATCCCCTTCGCCGTCATCTTCATCGAGCTGCTGTTCGTGTTCCAGTCCGTCTGGCAGGACAAGAGCGGCTACTACTACGTCTTCGGCTTCCTGGCCATGGTGTCGCTGATCCTGATCGTCACCATCGCCGAGGTCACGGTCGTGACCATCTACGTGCAGCTGTGCTCGGAGAACTACCGCTGGTGGTGGCAGAGCTTCTTCATCGGCGGCGGGAGCTCCGTGTGGGTGTTCCTGTACTGCGTGTGGTACTACTTCGCCAAGCTGCACATCAGCGGCTTCGTCAGCAGCATGCTGTTCTTCAGCTACAGCTTCATGGCCTGCTGCGTGTACGGCCTGCTCACGGGCACGGTGGGGTTCTTGAGCGCGTATGCGTTTGTGAGGAGGATATACGGGTAAGTTTCATGTTCATGAGTCGCTGTATTCGTCTCTGTTTTGGGTAGCTAGGTACGCTAACAAATTGGTGGGATCATCTGAACAGCGCTATCAAAGCCGATTAGAACGAAACGAACGCATTGATGGAATAATCTCAGTGTTGAGCTGATCAGTGTACTGGGCTCACTGGTACAAGAGCTCATAGCTCTCTCTCTCTCTCTCGGCACTCACTACTAGCGTCGGCACGGAGTTGATTCTCGACACAGTCACTACTATTACATAATAATTTGCATTGTACCCCTGGCGGCTCGGCGCATATTGTTATCAACGGATTATTATACATGGAACCAGGCGTCCAAGAGGCTAGCTGTTGTGCGTGGGTGTGTTTTGCTGCTTGTTTTCTTCTTTTCTTTTCTTTTCTTTTGTTTTGTTTTTTCTTCTTTTCTTTTCTTTTTTCTTCTTTTTCGTACTTGATGTCTTTTCCTGTTTCCTATTTCCCCCTGCCTAGTGGGACGTACCGTATTGCCAACCATGGCTGAAGTGCGCTCCATGAACTGGAGGAATGACGTGTGGTTTTGGGTCGGGACTTCGGCGGACTATAAATGGGTGTACATAGCTGTCTTTCTTGTCGATTCTTACAATAGCCACACCAATCCACTGCTGGTATGTATGGGACTCGTGTCCAAGGCGTCTTTGCCCTGTAAGTTATCGCTGCTTATTTCGTAGAAGGATCGATCAAAAAAAGAGAAGGCACCTCCCTACTCCCAGCATTCGATCAGGATACATCACTGGGAGCACCGGCAAGGCCATACGGCCGGCCGGGCGCACCCGCCAACCAACAAGACCGAGTCGAAGATACCCACCTACATAGGTAGTACTTGTTAATACTCGTAGGGCTCGATCCCATTTATATTCATGATTGGAGATGAGAGCAGGAAGGGATAGAGGGCGACTCTCAGGGGTTCTCTCGATTATGTAATCATCTGAGCTATTGCCTGGACCCACTCCTGCCAAAAATCCCACTTTTCGCGACCGCGTCGAATTGATCAAGCATACAGCAACTAAGCCTGAACGGATCCCCCCGCCACCGGAGTACCTTTTCCAGTTGCGATCGCGAGAGTCGCGAGATAGTCGCAAAGCCATTCTTAACCCGAAGAGAACTTTCGACGCCGGCGAAGATGTCTGGCCAGACGGGTAAATGGCGTGAAGACCAAATCCTGGTCATCTGCCCCGGCAGCAAGACCACGATGGCCCAGCTCGGCTGCGGCGAGCTCACGCCGCCCACATATCGCCTACCGACGCGCGTGTTCAAGGACGACGAGTCCGACGACTACCGCCCCTACTTCGCGGAGAAGCGCAGGAAGATACCGCCACCACAAGAAGGTGCCAAAGGGGAGAGCGCTGCCGATGAGTGGGAATATATCGAGGACCCAGATGTGGCTGAGGGCGCCATCTACCCAATGCGAGGTTCGTAAATTACATCTGCTTTCCTGGCATTGCTCATGTGCCTTCCCACTCGCACTCGCGCGTTCAATGGGCCTTTCCCGATAGACATTAAGGGGTACGGGAGACCTTAGCTGGACGTTGACTGACCTCGAGCCCTCTTCTCTTCCCTTTTGCGCCTGGTTGCACAGCTGGCCGCATTGTAAACATGAACGCCTTTCTCGCCTTTCTCGAGCACGTCCACAGCATGCTTACGACGACTTATCATAACACGCCGATCATGTTGATGGCATCGCCACAGTGGACACGCCCCGACTGCGAATCGATTGCGCGGTACATATTCGAGAAGACCAAAACCCCCGCGCTGTGTCTGATCAACAGCGCCGTGGCGACCCAGTACGGACTGAGGTGGCCGAACATGACCGTCGTCGACGTAGGGTTTGAGAAGGTGGACGTCACATGCATATTCGACAGCCGTGTGGTCAATCACAGGGAGGTCGGTGACCCCATCGACGGGACCCCTGGCGAGGCCGTCTCCGGCGGCGAGATCTTCACGCGCAAACTACAACAGCTCCTGGCCGACAAGGAGTTCAGCTATGAGATGTCGGAACAGCTGAAGAGGAGCAACATCTGCGAGGTCCTCCCATACGCCCCCGAAGCTCCAGAACTAGTGGAGCTACCCAAGGAGCACGCGGCGACCGTTGCCACGGTACCTCCTCCATCCGCGGTTTTGCAGGCCGCTCAGGATACTAGCCCTACTGCCACTAAGCCACCCCAGCCAACTATTACTACCACCAATGTCGATGAGGATGGTGCCGCCGGAGAGGAACAGGCCGACGGCGACGACGGAGTTCTTGATGTGGCCAGCATTGTCACCAGCGGACAGACGAAGGAGTTCCTCGCCAAGAAGGAGAAGGAGAAGGCTGAAAAGGCTGAAAAGGCAAAGGCGAGAAAGGCCGGCAAGGGCCAAGATGGGGACGGGCAAGCCCCCAAACCTGTCAGGCTACCCAACTCGAAAAGGGTCCGGAACACTTTCCACTATGAGGAGCTCGTGCGTGAAGACGTCCCGGCGCTGAGCGAGCTGGGACCTCAGAAGCCGGCCGGCCAGGATTCGACAGCCCCAACTGCTGCGGCGCCCGCTGATCAGGCTGCCACACCTCCCCAGAACGGTAGTGCCGCGGCCGCTGATGGTGCCGGCGGGACCGATGGCGCGACGGATTCTACGGCGTCAGCTGCCGCCCCTGCGACCACCGCAGACGCTAATGGCAGCGCGAATGCGAGCGCTTCAGCTCCCGCAGCTCCCGCAGCCCCCGTAGCCCCCAAGCCGGACGAGCCGCTGTCCTTCTTCCCGTCCGGGGACCCAACGTCGGCCCCTGTTGCGCTTTCGAGCACGGAGCGGCCTGTCAAGAGAATGCGCCGAGACATCGAGGTCGGGCTGGAGCGCTTCAAGTTCGCGGACCGGGCGGAGATCGACCGAATCGTGACCGCCATCTACCAGGCAGTGCAGGGCATCGAGGACATGTACATGCGCCCGGCATGCTGGGAGAACATCGTCTTCGTCGGCAACGGCTGCCGCATCCGCGGTCTCAGGGAGAATATCCTGCAGACGCTCAATGCACGCCACCTCGTCTCGCCCAGTACGGCGACAATGTTCACCTCCGAGCTTCCATCTAACCTGGGAACGCCGCAGGGCACAGGCGCGCAGACCCCCACCGCAGGCGTGGGCTTCACGGGCCCGCCCCACCAGCTGCCCACCTCGTCCTCCAACGTCAACCAGCTGCTCAAGGAGGCCACCACCGCGGCCGCGCTGGGCCTGGCGCCCGGTGGTGGCGGGGCTGCTGGCGGCGGCCAGGGAGGCCCCGGGACCAACCCGCCGGGCTCCAACGCGGGCGACTTCGGCCCCGGCGGCGCCCACTCGACCCACTTCCACAGCCAGACGCCCACGGCCATCAAGCTCGCCGCCCTGCCTAACTATCTGGGCGAGTGGACCAAGAACGGCTACGAGGAGGCCATGTTCCTCGGCGCGCAGGTCGCGGCCCGCCTGGCCTTTTGCGTGCACAACATGAGTGCTGCGGAGCTGGAGAGCCAGCGGCTGATGAGCCTCCATCGCGTTGACTACAAGTGAGTTGTTCTCTTCCTTCCATGTGTCCTTGCTTGCCCCCATTTCCTGTCGTTGTCTACAGATTAGGACCGTAAGGTTTTGTATGATGAACTGGGACTAACAATGGCGTTTCTTTCCTTAATTTGTAGCGAGCACGGCCCCAAGGCGATCCGGTCACATTCCATGCTGGGTTAGGGGAGCATGCATGGAAGCAAAGAGAACCCTCAGGCATCATCGTCGTGGTGGTAGTTGGTCGTCATTTTCTTCTCAAAGCAGGACCATTTTTTCCCTCATGATTCTTGGTCATTCTTTTCTGGAGGCGTTTCGGAGCTTCATTTGTGTACAAAATTCTAGCCTCCCAACTTACCTGTCTTGTGAACTTCAGTCGAAAATAGCGGGTATTCTTACGGCGGAGCTGTCCGAGAGCGTTTCGAGTATCGTTCAGCTGGAGTGGTTGGTATTCACCAGCGTTATCCATTAGCGGTATAGGTAAGGTAGGCATTTCGACTCAGAATAGAAGCGAAGGGAGAAAATCGAAGATAACTACGATGATTGCAGGACTATTTTATCCCCCTATCCGTTGCATTCTTTGAGTTTTCGCGGTATCGACCGGTGCGCAACGACCCATCGGACGAATCAAGGAGGCAAGACAGTACCAAACCCAGTCTAAATACTCTCGCATGCAGTTGCTTCGGAACGACCCGCCAATCTGCGCGTGACTCATTGTGAACCCTCATCCACTCGCCAACTTAAGCCTGGATGCAGCCTGCCCATCACCTCACTTAGATACTACCAAGAGTACCTAGGTTGGCACCGAGTTGAGCACTCACAGGACAGCTGGTGCCGCGGTCGACGAGACCGCCCTCTGTCGGTCTTAGATCATCACTACCGCTTAAGGCACCTATCCATCATTTCTCACACTCCACGTCTCCGACGACACCATACCCACCCTAGTTACGGGTACCTCAGCGAGCTAGGTACCTACCTAAGCTATCAACCTTCCCTAGGATACATATCAGCCAGGGCAAAGATGAGCGAGCGACGCCTCATCAGTTCTGGGTCGGCCTTCGAAAGCCAGATCGGCTACTCGCGAGCGGTCGCGTCCGGAGAATGGGTATTCGTCTCGGGCTGCACCGGGTATGTGACCAGCACCAAGTCTTGCTTGACGCTGATACACGGCACCTGCCCACGAACACTCTCCTATATTATCCCCTAACTCTCTTCGGCCATTGAGCGTGCTGCAGTACCAACCTACCGGGATCGTCGTATGCTAACCAACCTCTCTCATCCCTTTCTCTTCCTTGACCCACCCGCCTGTGTAGATACGACTACAAGACGGGAAATATATCGCAAGACGTGGCCGAGCAGGCCGAGCAGGCCCTGCAGAACGTGGCGTCCGCGCTGGCAGAGGCCGGCTGCTCCATGGCGGACGTCGTCCGGGTCCGCTACATCCTTCCGGACCGGGCCCTGTTCCAGGCCACGTGGCCCGTCCTGCAGAAGTGGCTGGGCGAGACGAGGCCCGCGGCCACGATGATGCAGGCGGGGCTCATGGAGGAGGTGATGAAGTTCGAGGTCGAGGTCACGGCGAGGAATGGGGGTGGTGGTGGTGGAGACGGAGAGGGGCTTGTTGACTCGTAGCTATGGACGTTTGTCCACTGCCTTGTTACCTGCAGATACCTAGATGGGTAGGTATGTGTGTGCTCTTGTTCCACTCTCGTGGTTTCCTAGTCGATAACCCCTCTTCTTTGGAGTTCCGCTTATCCTGAGGTTCAGCCCGAGATACAGTTCTGAAGTGTGTTTATCCTGGCCTCCAAAATCTGCGGAGGTGAGTCGGCGAATCTCGCTTCGTTATAGTCCGTCCGTCCCAGTCTCTGGCTACACCATATCCTTTCTCGATGGAACCTCGGCGACTGGGGGACTTCTCACAAGATATGATCGCCGACCATCCCATCTAACACGGCCGGTCGCCCCTTTCTTTTTCTGGCCTGGCCTCCAAGTTCGCCGAGTGCTTGTGTCTCCCCAGGATGGCGGGAGAGAGTCGGAGTGCTGAGTAGGTCGGTACTAAGGGGCATGCCCGCCTTCTGAGCTGTTCCCCGTCCGCCAGTTGCCCGCCACGCCATTTGTGAATGATGGATTCTGTCAACAAGAACGGACTGATGATTCCTGTTTTGAGAGGTGTGTCTATGTCGCCACCTGTTTAGCGTACTTACCCCTTGGTTAGGCCGCATCAGTATCATTATGCTCATCCGAGCAATTTGTCGATCTCGCAATTCTGCTAAGCTAAGGCGAATACGCTACACCCCAAGTATCCTGAAGATGGACTTTAGAAATGACAGAAATCAAAGCCGATGTATACAAGTGCCAGATCTACCTATCTATACATGCCGATTTAGGGTAGTGTGTAAGGGAGAACCTAGGAGTCACAGTCGTTATGCGACAAATCCATCTGCGCGTCAAGCAAAGAAAATACTGAGCGGTGAATCGTGTACAGTCGCATGGAAAGAAAAAAAAAAAAGAAAAAAAAGGAAATTCCAACCTCCGAATAACTGGTACTTCAATACAATGCCTTGGCCACAAGCGATCCAACGGCAAACGCACACCCGATGGTGATCATGCTAGAAACCGAGAGCAAGGAGACGCCGCTGATGCCGTGGCCGGAGGTGCAGCCGCCAGCCATCCTGGCGCCGACGACCATGGTGAAGCCCCCGAGCGCGGCCGGCAGCGCGGACACCACGGTCCTGGTGTTGACCAGCTCCGGCAGCGCGCGAGCCACGGCTAGGGAGCCCAGCATGATGCCGGCCACGAAGACGATGGTGTTCGAACACGGCCGTTTCGTCGTCTTGCACTCGGCCTCCTCGTCCTCAGCCTTCTGTGTCGGCTCGCTGCTGCGCGTGAGCCACCAGACGTGGTCCCCGATCTCTTCGAAGACGCTCGACGTCCCGATCACGGCCTTCCTCGCCAGGACAGAGACGAGCTGTGCCGCAGCGATAAACAAACCGCCGACTACGGGCGGAATGGGGTGCTCGTAGTGCGGGATAGGAGAAGTAGTAGTAGTCGTTGTCGCTGATCCTCCCACACTGCCGCTTATGCCCCTTACGACGACGCCCATCAGAAGCTCGAAGCCAACCACGGCGGCGACGTAGCTGACGCCCAGATTCTCGTACACCGTTAGCTTGAGCGGCCGTGGTTGTGGCTGCGGCGTCGCGGTTCCGTTGCTGGTTGGTGCTGACTTCTTCTCGCATAGTTCCTTGCTCGCTTTTCGGCGAGCCACCCAGTCGCGGATAGCGCCTGTCCAGGCCAGGCCGCCCAGCGCGCCGCCGGCGAGGGCCCAGTAGCCCGAGGTGATGCCCAGGGCGGCCTGCGACGCGACCGTGCCGGGGCAGGCGCCCGAGAGCGCCATGCCTGCGCCCAAGAGGCTGCCGCCAATGATGTTGGCATCTACACGGCTAAAGAGGGCCAGAGTCGAGTAGCCTCGTGGGCTCAGTTTGACGTAGCCTATGTTTTGAAGGACTGCAGCTACAGTTCTGTAAAACAGCCACCGAAGCAGGTAAGGTTAATGGTGAATACATTGCCGTTGGAGGAATTGCAGGCGAGCCCATGTGGGCAGCATAACGGCCACGGGGCCCAAGAGAGGGTACAGGAGAAGAGGTGACTTACGCGCTTCCTGCTGTTGCCGTGAGGAAAGCTCGGAGCATGTGCCAGTCTTCGAACCTCAGCTGAGTGATGATGATGGATGGCTGGTAGACTCCGGAAGCAGTTAAGGCGGCCCCGAAGGCTGCGCCCGAGAGGACGCCTGGTAGTATCGAGCTCATGATCTTTCGAAAGGGAGATGGGAGGTAGGGTAGTGGCGTCGATAGTTCGATCGACCGGGACAGACTGAACGACGGGAAGTGCCAGTCGTAGAATTTAGAGACGATCAGGTCAGAATGTTATAAAGGTTGCCTGCCTACCAAAAGTAGTCGATTGTAGATAGTTTTGTGGTGTTTCCGCCCCATGTACGATTAGATGAAAAAGCACACCGGCCAACTCGTCGACCGTTGATATACATACGGATACGGCGAACGGTGCTGGATGCTTGGCTTCTCTGCTTTGTCAAGCAAACCCCGACAGGACCGAGAGCCGGATGGGAAGAAGAAGCAGCAAACGGCACAAGGAAAGAAGGGGATGAAGAATTATTAATCGAAAAATGGAGAACTATAATGATTTCGTGTGCTTGATGGTGTTTGAAAGCGCCAACGACAGCGGAGATTGCGCAACGGTCTTCTTGGTAACTTGGTTCGTCACATTTGTTCACGAGCCACTCATTCACCAAATGCCCTCGACAACATACACCCAACCCACAACAACTCACGGGCTCGTGACCATCATGGGACATCCATCTATTCAGGCTAGGCCGTGGTCCAGCACAGTGACAAGGACAAAAAGACATAGAAGAAGAAACGCCACATTTCGCGTCATGGGGCCTGGGGGGCAGGGATTGGCTGCCAGCACGTCCAGGAAAGGGAAGCCAGCAAATATTGAGCAAGCCCCAGGGCGGCGAGGTTAAGTCCTATGCCGCACACCTCTTACTGGAATAGGTAGACCACCCGATGTGGGCGTGGGCGGTCTATCCGGCTCCGACTGTGATGGTGGTCTCGCAAAAATCTGCAGACAGGCTTTTTGTTGTCACAGACTATTCCGCTACTGTGTATATTCCGTAGAGAGGCCGGGCACAAGGACTGTGTGTGCGTGTGTGTGTCGTTGGTGCGGGATGTCTGCCCCCCAGCTCGCCAACTCCTGCCCTCTTCCTGATGATGCCCGTTGCCCATCGAATCAACCGTCAAGACTCTTCCCACCATGTTCCATTGATGGAGCTCTGCAGGAGCTGTCCCACCTTGTCTGCAGAAAGAAAGACGCGATACGGCAAGCCGTACCGACTAGTACAGCAGATGTATAAAAGAATGTGGATATAGACGGCAAAAGAGAAAATAGGGGCAAAAACATCTTCCCCATCTCACCATATGGAGAACGGCACTTGGGCCTTGACACGGCCGCCACAGTGAGACGGGAAGGCCCATCGACTGGAGTCTGGCTCTGCCTTAGCTTGTCCGAGTGCCGTTCCCGAAGCCGACGGCTATCCACCTGCTTGCACAGACGAGGAACCGGGATTTGAATTGGAAGAACCTCGAACGAGTTGGGTCGAAGTCGTAGCCTCGGGGACCTTGGAATTGGTAATGAATGTTGTAGGGCTGGTGACGGCGACTAGAGCTCGTGGTTTTTGTTCCAGGTCGGCGAAGTTGCATCGACACGCCATTCCAGGGGAACATTATCACCTATCAGCCTCGGATGGCGTGCTGGGGTGTCCCCTGTGCTAGGCCCCGCCCGTTTGCATTATATGGCGCGCTTGTCCCATTCTGGCGGTATCGAAGACCGAGCAGCCAAAATTCCATTCCAAAATTCATGAAGAGTTGAGGGGAGTACAATGTAGACGCCGAACTTCCCCCAATCAGGCCATATTCTCGATTGGAAAGAAAAATGCACATGTAATAGGAATCGCGCTGTCATCACTCTACCATCATACGACTAGGAATTAGAAATCCGGGGAAGCGGGAAGCTGCAGAAGAGATCCCGCGTGGAATGAAACTGTAAGATGGGTTGTCTCGAAAAGCCGTACATATATGTTTACTCTATGGGGCAACAGCACATAGAGAGTCCCTGCACATACCATTCAAATCCCCATGCTCACCGAAGCTGGGACTGAGCAGAAGAGAGAGAGAGAGAGAGCTCTCGGGGAACTTATTAGTAATTGGCTATTAAAATTGGGAGTTCCCCAGGAGAGTAGCGGGCTCTGAACTCACCAACTAAGGGACGCTGCACCTCGTTCCTCACTCTTGGTTAACCTCTTGGTTAGCACCAAGCTGAATGCCTCCAGGTGGCTAGCTGATGAATTCATCGGGCTCTGATACGCAGAGCCCGACAAGAGCTGAACAGAGGTCTCCAAGTGCTCAAACCTCAGTTTGGGGTCTGGAATGAGGGGGCCGACTTCCGCGATAATCTCTATAAGAACTGGATGAGATGAAGAGGTCTTCCTGCAAGGTTCCCGTAGAGACTCCCTGGTTATCATCGCAACTTTCTCATCACAACTTCTGATCACAACCACCACCATAGTAAATCAACAGCCAGAAAACCGACATATCAGCCGAACTTGAGCCAAAAAAAATGGCCACCACAACATCACCGGCAGAGCCCATCATCCACTCGATCTTCGAGCCCAAGACCGCGACGTGGCAGTACATCGTCGCCGACCCGGGCTCCCGCGCGGCCGTGATCATCGACTCGGTGCTGGACTTCGACCCGGTCAAGAGCCAGATCAGCACCGAGAGCGCGGACGCGCTGGTGGCGCTGGCGCGCGAGGAGGGCTACCGCGTCGAGTACATCCTCGAGACGCACGCGCACGCCGACCACCTGACCGCGTCGGCGTACCTCCAGTCCCGGCTCCAGAGGGAGCAGGGCGGAGGCGAGAAGCCGAAGACGGGCATCGGCAAGCGCATCGACCGCGTCCAGCGGACCTTCGCGCCCAAGTACGGCGTCCCTGAGGCCGAGTGCGGGCCCGACGTCTTCGACAAGCTGTTCGATGACGACGAGGAGTTCGCGGTGGGGGGCTTGACGGCCAAGGCTATACACCTGCCTGGCCACACGCCGGATCACATTGGCTACATGATCGGACGTGAGTTCGTTCCCTACCTACTTCCCTACCTACCTGCCAACCTGCCCATCTACCCTCCTTACTTTGCCCAACGACCCTGCCTGACTACCTACCTACCTAACCTACCTTACATACCATTTGCGAGTGAGATTCGCAAGTGACGCTAACATCCCACCAACGTCAGCCAACGTCTTCTGCGGCGACTCCCTCTTCAACCACGACGTCGGCTCCGCCCGGTGCGACTTCCCCGGCGGCGACGCGTCCGCGCTCTTCGCGTCGGTGCGCCGCCTCCTGGCCCTGGCCGACGACGTGCGCATCTGGACCGGCCACGACTACCCCCCCGGCGGCGACCAGGGTAGGGCCGAGCCGCTGGCGTACACGACGGTGGCGCTCCAGAAGCGCGAGAACAAGCACCTCAAGGAGGGCGTGCCGGAGGAGGAGTTCGTCGAGTGGCGCAAGGGCAGGGACGCCGGGCTCGGCGAGCCCAGGCTGCTGCACCAGTCGCTTCAGTTCAACATCCGCGCGGGCAAGTTGCCGGTGGGGGGCCTGCTGCATGTGCCGGTTAAGCTGCCGAAGGGGGTGGAGTGGTGAGGGACGTGTGTGTACCAGGCACCTGGTACCTACCTAGGTGTGGCTAAAATGTCTCGACGCTGCTAGTTGCTTTGAAAGCTCGTTTTCGGTCCGGGGGGAGACTTGTATGATAGTTAGTATCTGTGGTATTGAAAGGGCGAAAGGCCTGAAGCGGTGGTGAGAAAAGGAGCAAAGGAAGAATTTATGGTGCCGACGGAGGGGGGGAGAGCCGAGGTCTGCACGGGGATGCTGCGGGTACACGCCGTCAGAAACCCTGATTTTCCGCTCCGTATGGACGGGAATACAGCACCTCAACACGGCAGGAAGTGGACGGGGTACCACTACCACATTTCTAATCAACATCTCAACATATGCGCCGGTCTTGTAGCTTCACTTGATATCAATGGTTGGATTCTGTAATTTTCCTCTTTGAACTCGCGACTAGTCTAATTCTAACCTGGTAGTCAGCTGCACTTATCGAGCGGTCCGTCGGTCTAATAAACCGATGCGCAGGGCTTCAAGTTCTTATAAGAGGAAGCGAAACCCTACTCGAGGCCTCTCTCCGGACTTGACTTACACGAGCTGTAATACGCCCAGCACCGTTGGCAAAACTGACAGAACAAGATAGGACGACCATATTGGATGAAGCGAGAGTGAGACCAGCTTGCAACACCAATACCTACTTCCTCACTTCAAGATGCCTCTTCAGCTCAGAGTTAAACAGATTGAGGGCGCGAAGCCTGGAAAGGTGTATTACCCGTACGTGCATCCCCTTCCGACCAGCGATATCACCATCCCCTATCTATCCCACACCTCCTTCACCCACACCCACCATGTACCTAACAGTAAACAAATAAACAAAAAGCCTCGAACTCAAGGAGGTGCCCATGCCAACCCCCGGCCCAGGCCAGCTCCTCATCCGCATGAAGGCCGCAGCCCTCAACCACCGCGACCTCTTCATCCGCCAGCACCTCTACCCCTCCATCTCCTTCGACGCGCCCATGCTCGCAGACGGCTACGGCGTCGTCGTCTCCGCGGGGGGACCGGGGCCGGGGCCCGGTGCCGGCGCGTCCGCGTCCGCGCGCGCCTCCTCGCTGGCCGTCGGCCAGCCCGTCGTGCTGACGCCCATGCGCGGCTGGGCCTCCGACCCGCTGGGCCCCGAGGACCTGCCCCGCTTCGCCGTGGCCGGTAGCAACCTCATGTACGAGGACACGGGCACCGCCGTCGAGTACGCCGTCCTCGGCGAGGACGAGGTCGAGCCCGCCCCGCCCCACCTCAGCCCCGCAGAGGCCGCCGCCCTGCCGCTCGCGGGCCTGACGGCGTGGCGGGCTCTCGTGACGAAGGCGGGCGTGCGACCACTCATCGAATCACCCGTGACGGCGGAAGGAGACGACACGAGGAAAAACATCCTCATCACCGGCATCGGCGGCGGCGTCGCCCTCCAGGCCCTCCAATTTGCCGCCGCCATGGGCCACCGCGTCTACGTCACAAGCGGCGACGCCGCTAAACTAGCTCGCGCGATCTCGTCCCTCGGCGCTGCAGGCGGGGTTCTCTACCGCGAGCCGGACTGGGATGCCCAGCTCGCCGCGCAGCTCCCCCCCTCGCGCCCCTTCCTTGACTGCGTGATCGACGGCGCGGGCGGGGACGTCGTCAGGCGCAGCGTGCGGCTGCTGCGGCCGGGCGGGGTCATCGCTTGCTACGGCATGACGGTCTCGCCGAAGATGGACTGGCTCATGCAGGCGGTGCTGAAGAACGTCGAGCTCAAGGGCAGCACGATGGGCTCCAGGGAGGAGTTCCGCGAGATGGTGGCGTTCGTGCGCGAGAAGGGCATCAGGCCCGTCGTGAGCCGCGTCGTGAGGGGGCTCGACAACCTGGAGGGGATCGAGGGGCTGTTCGAGGACATCAAGGGGGGCAGGCAGTTCGGCAAGTTAGTGATTGAGATTGCGGGGGATGATGAGGCCGCCGCTGTTGGCTCTCCGTCCAAGTTGTGAGTGAAACTAAACCTGTCTATCTCTACCAATCTACCGCGCAATTCGCCGTATCTCAGGTTGCCGTTGCTTTTGGTGTGATTGCAGTTGCTGCAGTTGTTGTTGCTATCGCTGTTAATACACGCCTGGCTCCCCGTAGGATATGATAACGATATGGTATATTGACAGTCTCCCGACAGAGGGATACTATGATGGTACAATGAAGAGAAACAGCTATACACCTAGCGTTCAAGCAACGTCTCTGTGTGACGTGTGCCGTCGAACGCCTAGAAGAGTGGCAGAAGGGCACTGCCTGAAAACGCCGCGACTCCCTGTGCACCTGCCGGGGAGGCTTTCTAGTAGCAAATCCCCCTGTTGTCCCAATAATGCGCCCAAAACCCCTTTCCTTATACATCTCGCTCTTGTCTTGTGTCTCTGTGGTTCCTTTCTCTTTCTAGTTGTCCGTCTCTCTCTGATATCTCGGACCGCTATTCTTTGTCTTCCCACGAAAATTCGTACGATAACAGACTCCTCTTTCCCATTCCCCACAGCCTTCCGGCTCTGCATGCGGATCTTTGAGTAGAAAAAAAGGGGGTATCCTTGGGCTAAGGGCCCGAAACTCTTCGCGTGTGTGTGTTGTATGAACGAAGATGCATCTCCGGCAACGGCATGCTGGTTGAGTTCCTCCCCTGGCCTGTCTTCGAACCCTTCCTGTGCGTACTGGCGCAAATTGCAACCCAAATGAGGGCCATAGTGCCCGTCGTCTTCATACTCCTGTCGGCCACCGATTTCCACCACTGCCGGTCCGCTTCTCTTCCTCCAGGCTGCTGTTGTCGCCGCGGCCGCCCAGCCGCTCCACGACCCTGAACACGTTCGCGATCAGCGTCATGGCCCAAGTCACAAGGCCTACGAGCTCAAACGCAGCAAGTGTCTCAAGTATCGGGCGTGTTTCTCTAAGATCCGAGTATATGAGGGTTTCGAAGGCGAGACCTGTCGACGCCGCCTTGAACATGATGAAGAACAAGTCCATAAGGATGAGCTTGACGCGCTGCTTGGTCCTGAGCGTGCCCACCAGCGGCGGGCCGAAGTTTTCGTCCCACATGATGTAGCCGATGTACGGGATCGCCACCGTGTCGACCGCGACGGCGAAGATGGCCTGTCCCCTCTCCTTAACAGCGGAGTCGCGGTCCGAGGGGAGAGACCGCTGCACGATGGTTGCCGCCAGCGCCAGCGCGATGATGGATGTCGACAGGACAGTCAGCCGACAGAACAGCGGTCCGAGAGGATGTCGGACGGGCGCGAGGAGCAGCCTCTCAAAGAATGGGGGAGGGCGCTTCCGGCGGAGCCGACTGAGCGTGCCGGGCTTGCTAGCACGGCCGCAGTCGACGCCGGCCGAGCCGGGGAGCTCGACCGGGTTGTTCAGGCCGGGCTGCAGCTTGTCGAGGACATCGTCGTCCACGATCTCGGAGTGCTCGTTCGGGTTGCTGTGGCCGTAGCGGGACGACACGACGAAGTCGCGCCAGGACTGCTGCGACTCGGGGGCGCTCTGGAGGGTGGGCACGATGACCGGGTCCGCGGATCGCAGGTGGTCCCACTGGCTGGGGCCCTTGCCGGAGAAGAATTGTTGGAGGTTTCGAGGGCGGCGCTTTTTCAGAGGGAGCTTCTCCTGGGACGAGTCGGCGTATCCATCGGGGGACGACTGGCGCAGGGGCTGCTGCTGCCTCCAGGTGCGGACGCTGCCACTAGTGCGACTGATGCGACTGTTGGTATTGCTGCCACTGCTTTGGCTGGGGCGAGCCGGTCTTCTCTGGGGATCGCCAGGATGGCTGTTGTGTTGCGGCTGCACCGTGCTCGCCGGCCGCTGAGGATCCTCTGGCGGCGACGAGCCTAATCGAGGGTTGTACGAATCAATCCATGCTGTAGGTGGGAGAAAATAAAAGCAGAAAATAAGCCGACGGAAGGTTAGCGAAACCAGTGTTTTACTCCATAGCAGCTGATCGTTCATGTGCGCCATCTAGGAGACACAAAAGCGATACAACTGCATCTTGTCGACTACCTATTCGGGAGCATCTAGATGGGGGCCATTGGCTCGCTGACTGAGACTCACGGGGTAGTGTCCTGGTCGCCCTAACCTCTGCCATCTTTGCGGCGTCGGGGTCAGCGAGAAGGGGTGCGGCCGAAGCCGCCCGCAGTTGGGATGGGAAGTAGAATTCAGAATCGGGAATGTTCGTTGGTCAAATGTCGGCACAAGGTGCGTCTAAAGCTTCCATAATGAAGGCCGGCATTAAGGAGAAGCGAATATTTCAGTAAAGTGGCAGAATAGAACAAATAAGAAAAAAAGAAAAGCAAAAAAGAAAAGAACGGCTGCACACGAAAAGCAATAAGGAATGGATTGTTGAGAAGTGGTCAACAAAGAAGAGTTGGACGATGAGCGAGGAGGGATCATGGATCAGGAATAGCCCGCTGGCTGACCCTGCCGTTGACCCTTCCAATCTGACCTGATCAATAGCCCTTGTCTTGGCGTGAAGTAGCGCTGAAAGTCCTGTCAAATCGCCTAGACCTCCACACATCCGGAAGCCTGCATTTTCCCTGCGAGGACCCCAGGAAAGGATATTCGCACGTGGTCTGGCCCACCTGTGCCAAAGCTTATTGCACAGTAACGAGATCCAGACAAGCGCCAGGTCGAACCATCTGAACCAGTGAACATGCCAAACAGGGCGTTCGTTTGTGCCCTAGTATGGCCCATGTCGTCACTCTCTCCAGAAGCGGCGCAAACTAGCAAACGGCAAGGAAGTCTCCACCAGCCTCTCCATTCATCAGTCTTCGAGTGTTTGTGGCGAAAAGAAAGTCCATGTGCGCATCCAGTGCGTTGCTGTTATCTCTCATCGTCATCAATTCATGATGGCCACCTGCTGGTCTGCAAATGGATGAAAGGATGGACACCCGTAACAGTACCTGTCCTATCTCAGCTCAGCCAAGCGCAATGGAAAAGAGCCGTTGCACTCTCAAAGCTCATCGAAGCAGTGTGGCTGGAGTTATTACACTACGTTAGATATTGCGTTAGCTAGGTACTGAATTCGCCGGCTGGCGGATCGCCTCTCTGAGCTTCATCATGAAAGCGCTAAGACAAGTGGGATCAACGGCGAGCATCAAGTTGGCTACTGGGGAGAAGTGAGAGAACAAACGCGTCCAGTCGCAAGGAAGTCGCCAGGAAATTCATGGACATGGTGGTCTGCATGAAGCCGACCTGGTCCCAGCCAACTGGCAGCCACTCAGGCGGGCCTGAATGATGTCAGAGGCATTCCCTTGTTGTGGCTTGAAACCCCCAGAAAAAATACTGCTTGGCCCACAGCTGTTTGGCCCCTGTCGCCAGTCGCATTGATTACCCCCGTTGAGAATTTGAGTGCTCTAACCTCAACCTACTCGTACGCGGGAACTGGAAGGATGAGGGTTCGATGTTGGTCGTCGCCGTCTGGTCGCAGGACCTAGCTACACCTCTATAGGCTGCACGATTTAGACCTCACAAAATCCGTGTAAGGCCGTTCCAGGCGACCTCCCGAGCCTCTCTCTGACCGACCACAGACCCTGAGCGAATGCGCTAGTGCACTCGGACACCTGCATGCGACCGGAACCACGACCACGGCGTTGGGTCCCTACCGACGAAGACCCTCCACTTCAAAGAGCCGAGCCTCCTCGTCTTCTCACCCTACGGCGATTGTAGCGCCGCGCCGCGCCGTAACCCCGAACCAGCACTCCCCACCGTGTCCGTGCTCGTAAAAGTGGCCAGCGGGCAACAGGCAGCAGGCTGTTCGGCGCAATGCGGCTCTACCTCCTCCCCGTCTCGACGCGGCGCACTCTGCTCTACTGCCAGCGTGCCGAGACCGTGGAAGCCAAGCAGACATGGATGGACAAGATTCAGGCGCGGGCGGCCCGCATGTGGGCCGGCTGGGAGAAGAAGGAGGGAGGGTGGCAGAAGAAGGTGGTCGAGTACGGGAACTACGCGTTCCGGTAGGTATCAGTGCTCCTCCGGTGTTCCCAGCCGTGTATGCCAACTAAGGCTGAGGATCTGACACAATTTGCTCTTCTTCTTTGTAGGCGAATCCCCTATGAAGAGTGGGGACTCAAGTCCGTCCCGCCGCTCTCAACCGCGAGGAGGAACGACGAGGTCGGCGGCAAGACCAAGATCGAAGTCGTCTACCCCGGCGCGCTGATCGGGAGGGACCATGTCCCGGCCATCCTCAACAGTCTCAGTACTAAGAGGGAGTCACTGCACAGGAGGAGGCTGATCTGGTGCTTCGTGGGGATGCCCATCACGGCGCCGGTCGCATTGATCCCTCTGTTCGTTACTTCTTTCCCCCCTCTTGATGCCGCCGATTCCGCTGCCGATGCTGCCGATGCTGCAGATGCTAATCTCCTGGGCCCGTGCTGCGTACAGAATACCCAACATCCCCTTCTTCTACCTCGTCTACCGCGCCTGGTCGCACTGGAGAGCCCTGGCCGGCGGGCGGCACATCCAGTTCCTGCTCCAGAACAAGCTCCTGACCATGACGCCGTCTCCGGTGCTGGACCAGGTCTACATCGACCAGGAGCACCCCCTCCCCTCGTCCCCAGAACCGACCACGTCCGATGCCGACTCGTCCTCGGCTCCACAAACATCATCGTCATCATCATCATCATCATCAGACCCCGACGCCCCCGAGATTAAGCACCCGAACCCAGAGGCGGCCCGGGGCACACACCACCCGCAGGGCGAGACCATGCTGCTCTCGCAGGAGAACGGCCGGCGAATGACGCAGGCGCTCGACCTCCCCCAGCTGGAAGTCGAGCTCGAGCGCGCCATCTGGCAGGTCGAGACGGCCATCAAGGGCCAGGAGGGCGCCACCGACGCGGCGCCGTCCGCGTCATCGAGCGAGGAGGCCCCGCCGGCGCTGAAGTCCGGGCCTCCTAAACCTACTAGCCAAGACGCGGATTCGGACACCAAGAAGACGCGGTGATCCCGGCCAACGAAGAACCGGCTCGGCTGAGGCGCCGATTCGCCATGACCTCATCCCACTCCCGCCAATCCGTCTATCCTTTTCTTATATATAACTTGTCCTGTTCTTATATATAACTTATTCCGGCCCGGTTCCCCAAAAAAGACAACACCATGACGGCTGTACTAAATGTCGGAGAGCAGTGTACGAACATTATTCTTATTCCTCCTACTCAGGCTTTGTTTTTTATTTCTTCTTGTTTCATGGAAATAGACGCGATCGCGGAGTTGGCGAGGCGGTTCAGTATGTGGTTTTGTGGAGTGGGTGGTCTGGGTTAAAACGGAAGGAAACGGGGGGAAAACGACTCCTCTCTCTCAAAACCTGTTCTTGGTTCGCGCAAGCCAGACAGACAGTCAGATCGAGGGGTGGGCAGGTGGGCGGGCGCTCTGGATATGCCAGAAACGCCCAGGCTAAATGCCCTACCCTCCTTGGCAAATTCAACTCAAGATACCCCTATCCTACCCTTCCTGGTGCCTATAGTCTACACCCGTGTCCCACCACACCTTGACGACTTGTCAGTAGTTGCTAACCGCTCCTCGCCCGTTCCTTTCTGTCAAATCATGATGCATATCGCTACCTAGGCACCGAATGCAGCCAGTGAGTTGGCTGCCCTACCCGCACCGCACCTCCTTTGCTGTCCTGGTCGTTCGTCCGTGTCATGGCCTGAGGTACTTGTCGAACAGGGCTTGCAGGCGGAGAAATATCAGGATAATGAGTATCGAGAAGATGGTGAGGATCCAGAGCACCCTTGAGGGCGTCAACGACGCGAACATGGCCCGCTGCTGCGGCATCAGGACCACCGTCGTGATGCTTTCGATCGTGACGCCCGAGAGCTCGACGAGGTACTCGCTGCCGCTGTTGCCGCCGCCGTCGTCCATCATCTGCGACGACGAGGAGGAGTGCTTCTCGTCCTCGACGTCGGCGCCGCCGCCGTCACCTAACAGGCTGCTGCTGCTGCTACTGCTGCTTCTAGGCCGAGAACAGGTCGGGCCTTGCTGTTGGCCTGCTGCTGCTGCTGCCGCCGCCGTCGCATAGTCTCGCAATTCCAAGGCGGCCGCATCCATGCCCATGGAGCCCGCGTTCGCGCCACCCGAGAATTCGGATCCTCTCCTCAGCATCCCCGACATTGCAATGTCGCCGTCGTCGTCCCCACCGCTGCCGTTGCTGCGGCCATTTCTCCGATACCTCTCCGGTTTGCTGCGGCTGCTGCTTTTGAGGCCTCCTCCTCCTCCTCCCAACCCGTTCTGACGAGCCGCGGCGGCAGCTAGCGCTCCCTTGTGTCGCAGCAGACACTCGGTCGGGCTCAGCTTGGCCGCCGTCTTCCCCACGATCCGGATCCCCCTCTTGTGTCGGTGATGCTGCTTCGTCTGGATCTGGTAGCAGCTGGTAGGGTTCAGTGGCGAGGAGACGGCTGGCGAGTAGTCATCTTCCTTGGGTAGGAAAGGCGACATGGTTTGTTGGAGAGAGTGCGTGACGTATGAAGAAGGGGAAAGGGGGAAAAGCGGAAGGATGGGAGAAAGAAGGCGAGAACAGCTGGCCGTCAGACCACTTGGAAGATTTGTGCTGTTGTTTTCTTTATTTCCTGCAGCGCTGTTGGCGTTATTCAGCACCGTCTGGCCCATCAAATAGGCCCTTTCTTTTCCTTGTGTGGACGGGAATGTGGGCAAGGTGGGAAGAGGCGCGGATGAGGCAGGACGAATAGAGTTGGCCTCCACGACGACCACCTAGCCGTATAAATGGCGCTAGGAGCGTTCTGGCCTGGAAGGTCTGAAGCTATGTGCTCGATCTCTTTCTTACGATAATTTCTTTCTTTTGCTATAGGCTTAGCATTTAGCGATGCAATATCCATCGGGTGCAGCTGGGCGAGGGGCCGAGTCGAGACAGGCTGGTCGACGATATATTTGCACGATCAATCGACGGCGACGGCGTGGTGTTGAGACAGTCGCGGTCCATGTTTGTTCAACACGGTCGAACACGGTCGCAGACTGGAATGTGTTAAAATGCCTTCTGGTCTCAAGAACGCGAGCGCTGAAGAAAGGCTGGTAGAAGAAATTAATTGAGGCAGTAACTGCGAACAGTGTACCAGTGTACTGTACCTTGCAGCTGAGAAGGGATGCCGGGAGGTGACTCCCAAAACACTCGCCGTTACCACATACCAGTCGTACCAGTTGCGTCGAATCGGTGCAATTCCTTTTCACTCGCATTCCTCGCGTGTGGACGTATTGCTAGTTGGATTTGAGTTGAGGGCCGGCCCAACAAAGCGAGGGAGCGCTATCGTGATAATCACTGGTACCTTCCCTTTGAACAAATTACCTCTACGGCCGCGAATTGGCACTTCCGAACTCGAACAAAGGTACCGTCAGGGGAAGACGACCTACCAATCGGCCGAAGATCAAGATCCTCTCAGATGCATCTTGAACCGTTCCGTTGTGTGAGTGTGTCTGTCTCCGGTTGAGAAGAGAAATGAAGATGGTCTGGACTGAGTGACGAAGAGAAACCAAGAAAGGTCACGCAGGGCATTTTGGGGAGGCCAAGGTAGGACAGAGACGGCGGGAAACGGTCTGGACTAAGATAAGCAAATATGTTCACCGTCAACCTGAGGTGAGCTAAGCGCGCTTCGTGGCACGATAGCACAACGCGACAAGATCTATGGAGGGATGGGGGGTGGGGAGGGATTGTTGAGAGTGAGAAGAGAGCGAAGTGGACTCTGTCTCACTCACCACATCACATTCAGGAGATGTTGCCTACGTTCAGATAGTGTACCATGTGGTCCAGTGCCGAAGACATTCGTATTCACAAACAAGGCAAATGACCTCCAGCAGGAAGCAACGGCGTCCAATATTGTCTCCTTTGAGCAAAGCAGGGAGGAGTGTCACTTCGTGGCGACTTACACAGGCAGCGAGTCTTGAGACGCCCCCTAGCTCCTCTGTCCTTCTTACAGGAATAATGTGACTGACAGCAGCAGCTTGACAACAGCTTGACAGCAGCTTGACGGCGACTTGACGGCGACTTGACAGTGGCGGGATGCTGGTTAATCACATGATTTGGTCTTGTCTC
This sequence comes from Ophioceras dolichostomum, assembly GCA_003049485.1. NCBI lineage: Eukaryota > Fungi > Ascomycota > Sordariomycetes > Magnaporthales > Ophioceraceae > Ophioceras > Ophioceras dolichostomum. The sequence continues at coordinate 259,144 of PYST01000004.1, read as the reverse complement.
AGGGGCTCAGTCGCTGGGTTGTATGGCAGAACATTGTTGAGAGACTTGAGAAACACAGATGCGACGGCCTGATCTTGTTCAGTAGCACATCGCAGTTGGGCCTTACCGCATCGCGTCACGGCAGAGGCGAGACGGAAGCATCGGCAAGCCAACCGAAGCCATTCTGAAAGCGCAAATGGTTTCCTATGTCTTGGGGGCGCATAGTACGCCGTTTCCTCTAGATATCACAGGATTCGTGATGGAAAGTCCGGGGAAACTGACTCCGAGGTCGGATTCAGGGGCTCTCGGTCAGGCCGCGAGAAGTCTCAAGATCCTCCTCCCATCCCCCTTTCGTCCCGGGCAGCAGACAAGCATCGTCGCGCTCCCCGCGCCATCTTAGAGAAGATATGTCACTTGGCGATATGAAGGTGAAAGGAAATATGCCTAGTTGGTTTGGATCAATTTGTTCCATCCTTTGGAAGTTCTTATCCGCGCAGGGCTGCGGGCTTCGGGGGGTGTGGTTGCGGCTGAGATCGATCAGCTAGCCATGTGCTGCTCTCCTGCTACCCCTCCATGAAAGTGCACAGGGGTTCGTTCTATGGAGCAAATAGAAGGCATCGTCAACCGAGACACCTGGGGAAAGCATGCGATCCTGCCCTCCGACCCCATGTGTCGATTAGAAACAGACTTGTCTCCAACATCGGGACACAAAGCATCTCGACTACTATAAAAGTCATCTATCCTCGGGGATTCTCACGATCCGAACATCTGCACTGCGAGCTGATAAATCCCTCACTGAGGCCGATTAGGTCGACTCTCCTGAAAGTCTCTCTCTCCCTCACTGAGAGGACTTTGTGCACTGGAGAGAGGTAGCATTGAGCCAGACAAAACTTGTGGCAAGCCGCTTATAGGAGAATAATGGGTGACGAAGAGAACCTCGAGGCACAGGCCTCGTCTTCTCCTGTCTCTGCATCTGCGTCTGCTGCTTCTCTTCCAGAAGGCGGCCACCCTGTTCCGAGGAGGCCTGGGCTCGAACGGTCAGACACGAGCGATACTATCAGGACCATTGGATGGCTCAAGCTGAGGGGCGAAAACGACGATCTGCCACAGTGAGTTGACCCTCCTTTCTCACCTCTAATCTATCTACCTGCCAGTACCATAGATAAAGTTAGATACTTAGGCTAACAACAACAATAATAACAAGACGCTGGTGGTTCGCCTCTACGGCCATCCCTCTGCTGGCCGCGACTATTTGCCCCCTCGCAAACGTGCTTTCCATTGCGGCACTGGTCACTCCTTGGAGGCTTGCACTTCCAAATCATGGCGAGCTTCCTGAGGGCGCCGATGATAATGGAGCGGGCATTGCGGACCCTCATTGGTATGTCAGAAGGTAAAGGAAGACAAGGGAAAGGCGTGCAGCCCACATGAAAGCAAGGACCGTATGCATAAGTCCCTCCAACTGACGTCCGAAGTAGGGAGGTCGTTCTCAACGCCGTCTCCCTTGCTGCTGGCTTTACAGGGAACATGTTCCTCCTCCTGAACTTCACTGGCCGGATACGATACATCATTGCCCTGCCCATGTCCATCCTGTTCTGGACACTGGCCGCCTGGATTGTAAGTGAGAGCACCACAGCGGTTGAGGCAGGGGGAAAAAAGGACGACAAGACTACCGGACGTAGACTGATCAACTCTCCCTCGTCTTCCCCCGCCGCATAACAGTTCATTGTGGTCATCATATGCATCCACAGATACCTCCCAGTCGCCTCGCCCGGAGAGATCTATTCTCAGGGGTTCTGGCACGCAGTCATGGCCGCGATCCTGTACTGCCTGGGCAGCATCATGCTGATGGTCAACATGCTGGGGTACTTCAAAGGCCACTACCCGCAGGACTTTGATCTCACCGATGACCAACGCACCCTCATCCTGCAAACGATGATGTTCTTTTTCTGGCTCGCCGGTGGGGCGGGCATCTTCTGTCGAATCGAGGGGCTGACCTTTGTCAACTCCCTCTACTTTGCCGACATAGTAAGTATTCCTTCCCATCTTCCAACCTCCTCCTCACAGCCCCCTGCCATCCATATATACTTCAACATCCTTCCTTACCACTACCTCCCTCTCCCCTCATACGTCTTTACTACTACCCGTTTGCCCCTTCGCGTTGAGGGAGAATTAATGGAAACCTGCCTTGCTCCAACCCCCCCTCCAGTCGATCCTCACGATCGGGTTCGGCGACATATACCCGCACACCGACGCCGGGCGCGGGTTCCTCTTCGTCTTCCAGCTGATCGGCATCATATTCCTCGGCCTGGTCATCGGCAGCATCAGCCGCTTCGCCTCCAACATCTCGGCCGACAAGATCGTGAGGACCCACCAGCGCCAGGCCCGTGAGCTCACCTTCGACCGCACCGTCACGAACGAGCACGAGCTGCGGGAGCGGCTCGGCCTGCCGCCGTCAAGGAGGGCGAGCAGCTACCCGCACCACCACGGTGCTAGCAGCAGCGCTCGTGGTGGAGCAAGAGGTGGAGGAGGAGGAGCAGCAGGAGATGCAACGTCTGCTTCGGCGTCAGCCTCGGCCTCGTCGCCGCTTTCGAGTCGCCGCCGCGAGTCGCTGAACAGATACGGCCGGCTCGAGATAGTCGGCCGCAGCGTGACCTTCCATCACAACAAGGCTATGCCCGCCCAGCGCAGCGCCATAGCTCGCGGAAGTGGCGGCGGAGGCGGAGGCGGAGGGTCGGACAGACGCCGGCAGAAGCTGCTGCTGCTGAGGGAGGAGAAAGATCGCTTCGAAGCGATGCGCGAGATTCAAGAGTAAGTGTCGTTCGTACCCTTCCCCCTTCTTGCCCACTTCCGCTGTTTCCACTTCCGACCCTCTGCCACCGGCCAACCCTAAGGCCCAGAAAGAGAGAGAGAGGAGGTGATTGACGACTGACGGACTAATTTGATTGCGACTGCCCGGTCCAGTGAGACACGGAGGTTCAAGCAATACTGGGCCCTCGGCATGGCGTTCCTCGCCTTCGGGGTGCTGTGGTGCTTTGGCGCCCTGATCTTCATGCTCACGGAGAAGCGGCTGCTGGAACTGACATACTTCCAAGCCATGTACTTCTGTTTCATCTCGCTGCTGACCATCGGGTAAGTCAACCAGGCAATTGCCCCTCAGGCCCAAGGCCCAAGGCCCAAAGCCCCTGGGCCGTGAGCCATGAGCCCTCCCCTCCCCCGTTTCCCTCTATCCCTTTTTTCTTCTTTTCCGTCAAACAGCCCCCCAGATCAGACCAGACCAGACCAGACCAGACCAAATCCAGACAACCTTGTTGTTAACAACTTCATTCCCCTCCCCGAACAACAAAACAAACAGCTACGGCGACTTCAGCCCCCGCTCCAACATAGGCAAGCCCTTCTTCATCGTCTGGTCGCTGGTCGCCGTCCCGACCGTCACGATCCTGATCCAGCAGATGAGCAAGACCGTCGCGCAGGCCGTCAACCGGGGCACCTTTCGCATCGCCGACTGGACCGTGCTGCCTAAGAAGGGCGTCGTGGCCAGCTTCCTCGACAATCACCCGCGCCTGCGCGACGGGCTCGCTCGTGCCTCGGCCGGATATCGACGGCGGGTACGCAGCTTGTGGGGCGGTGGCGGATCTGCTGCTGCTGCTGCTACCACTGACGAGGAGCAGGCTGTTCCCGCTGCTGCCGGCACTGCTCCTGCTTCCCCTGCGTCCGCAACTGTTCCGGCGGCAGAATCGCCGCCGTCTCCCTCGTCCGGAGGGGATAGGGGGGATGATGGAAGAGTGAAAAAGATGGCGACCATGGAGAGCCTCGTGGCTGCGGCGGTGACGCCTGACGTAGGAGTAGGAGGCCCTTCTACCACTACCAGTAGCGCGAACGGGTTCTCGAACGGCAGCGCCGGCGGCGCCGACGACGTAGATGCCACCCACCACCAGAAGCAGCACGATCTTGCGCGCCAGCTCGCAGTGGCCATCAAGTCGGTGGCGCACGATCTGCGAGCCCGTCCACCGTACGTCGCAGCAGTGCCTAACCTGAGCTAGATGAGATGCCTTCTAGCTTATTATGTATCCTCATCCACGGCCCATCCATCGACCTTGCTAACGGAACAGAAAACATAGAAAGCGCTATTCGTACTCAGAATGGGTACTCTTCACCAAGCTGATCCGCTTCAGCAGCCGTCGATCCAAGGAAGAGGTCGAGCGCCTCGAGGAGGAGGAAGGCATGGTCGAGTGGGACTGGATCGGCGAGGACAGTCCCATGCTGGCCGACGAGACCGAGCCGGAGTGGGTGCTCGACCGCCTGTGCGAGAGCCTCATCCGGTACACGAGGAGGCAAGCCGGCCGGGTAAGTTTGTTTTCCTGTCCCTGTCCCTTGTTGTCTTTCTTCCAGCGAAAGCTGGCTGATCGCAGGATTCGTTCGTTCGATTGTATTTTTCACTAATGTCTTCAACAACAACAACTCCAAAAAGAACGCGACTCGTCGTCGATACCTCGCTAAGAACCTCGAGTCCAAACTCCCCGAGACTATCCCCGAGGCGGAGACCGACGACACCTGCTCTGGAGCCGTGCAGCCGCCGACGACGCCGCTCTGCTTCGAAGACCCAGAGTCGAAGGAGTGGGCCGAGAGGATGAAGACCGGAGGCGTCTCAGACGGGGCTGACACTCGGTCTCCCGACGACGGAAAGAGGGAGACGACAACCGGGCAGGTAAGCTGACGATGGAGGTTTGAGGTCGGTCGCCTGAAGCGCTAAAGGTCACCGCTCGCTACCCTCTGATGCCGGGGTTGGAGTGGGCACTAGTGTAGGCACTGGCTACTCCTACCCTCGCAGTGTTGGGGGGAGGTAGGGAGTCGGGGCGGAGGAGGCGAGAGGATTTTTTAGAGGAATAGAATCTATTAACAGTAGCATGCAAACAAAACACGTACGCTTTTGGGATTTTTCCGCCTCTGAAAGCAAGGTAAGAACGTATACCGGTCCTGCGTTCTCTCCATCATCCAGACGGGGCCCGAGGCCATCATTATATACTCCGCCAAACTCCATCGATTCCCTCACCTCCATACTGATTCGGGGTTACCCAGCAACGATTAGATAAGAGAAGGGGACGATCCAGGCCAAGCTAGGGGTGTAACGAAGCCGCCGCACGCCCCGTCCGTAAAGCCACAGTAGCTCTCCTTTTTTTTTTGTCGTCGTCATTTGTCTTTTGTGTTTTGTGTTTGGTTCTTTTCAGCCTGAACCAAGCCGTCCCGAGTGATTCCGAGTGAGATAACTCGGAGAGCAGGGAGGAAAAGATAAAATCAAAAAAAAAGAAGAGCAAGAAAAGAACGAACAGCTTATCGCAAATCCCATCAGCCCCCATTTCTCTGCCGGATATATTAGTCAAGTTGTATAACCCAAAACCTGCAGCTCAAATTCGAGTCCCTCCGTCGACCTTAAGTCGTCGTCATTTGCCAGCGTGTCAGGGTGTGAGGGTAGCGCTGCTGGTGGATTTTGGGTCGTAGGTATAAAGAACAAGGGCCAAAACATGAAAGGAGACAATTGCATAAAACTAGGTAAGAGAGAGAAAGAAGAAAATGCAGGGTGGTAGTACAGAGCTAGAGGCGGACGAGTGTCGGATGTGCGTTCGCATGAGGGCAGAAGTAATAGGAAGCCTGAAGGGTTCCAAGTCCCGACCGAATCCATACGAAGAAGTCGTCAAAAGCAGTCATAAATTTGGTATCGTTAAAAAGGTGTTGCGCTGTCAAACTTCTCCCCCTTGAGCAGAGAGCCAAATACTCCTCGCATAAGGCAAGCCATAAGGCAGGCCGAAACTCATGAACCAGATGGAGGGGTTAACTCCTCGGCTTGCGGCTTCGGGTCTTCGATGCGAGGCCTCTTCGCAGTCCGCTCGTTTTCGCTGACCTCGATGGCAGTCTTGGCCTCCAGGGCAGTCTTGGCCTCGCCCAGCTCCAGCTCGAGCTCATCGAGCCTCCGCTTCAACATGTTTTCTCTGCGGTGGCTCTCCTCGAGCTGGGTCCTCAGTTGCGACTCTGTCTGCGCAACAGTGTCTAACTGAGACCGAAGCTGGGCCTCGGTCTGAGCCACGCTTTCCAGCTGCGAACGCAGCTGGGCCTCCGTGTGGCCGTTGCCCTCCTGTGGGTCTTGACCAGTCCCACCACCATAGGTCTCGTACTGGCCAAGGCGGCGCTGGATAAAGTCGTTGATGACCTCGAGCTCGGCTACTCGCGTCTTGAGACTAGAGTTTGCGGCCAGCAGTTGTTCCTGGGTCTGTGGGATGTCGAGCCGCTCTCCGTTTATGGGACTCGAGGCTCTGCCGGGAGACGCGCCTGGGACACTGAAGCCCGGCAGTGCGTTCTGGGGATATTGCCCGTCCTCAAGGCCTGGGTAGATGTGAGGATTGTACATGTTGGGCGTCGCGGTACGCGAGACTGGTGAGTCCGAACCTTCAACATGACCATTCGTGGACTTTTGGGAAGCTCGCCGCGCATTGAGTGCCGCGCCTGCGATGCTCGCCTGGGTCTGGGGATCGATCAGCCCGTTGGCCTCAGCGGCTGCCTGCATGTTCTGATTCGACGAAGGTTGCGAGGGAGAGTCAGTCAGTGCATGTGCGACGATTAGGGAGGGACTTCGCGGTGCGGCGCGTTCTAAAAGCGGGCTCGAGGACAAGGCGAACACGTCGCCCACTGTAGGGCGAAGAGTCGCATAGTGATGGCGTACCTTCTTCTTCATCGCGAGGTCAGGCCGTATTGTCTTGACGCGATTCCGGCTCTTGATCACGTCCGTCTTAAGTGAGATCGGGCGCGGGCGGCCATGCAGCTTGAGGAAGAGACCGCATGCATTGCAGAGCACGGCACCGGTCTCGTCCCGACGCCACAGAGGCGTGGTCGACGTGCTGCAGTTCTGGCATACCGTCTGTGTCGTTGCTCGATCGTTAGCCATTGTCGCCATGATTGCACTGCGTCGTCGCGAACTGCGCAGGATGATGGTCGCGATGAGAGAGGATGGTCGGGGGAAGGAGGAAAGTCGTGATAAACAGATAAGATAAAACTCTGCCTTTGAGTTGCAGTGGGGGTGCAGGCAGCTTATCGGTGGAGCGGTTCCACCCGAAATTGTTGTTAGGGGGGGACCACGAGAGAAACGTTATCGGGAGTGGAGACGTGTCCAGTTGTGGGGAAGATGAGGCCAACTGGCACGTGGAGATAAGTGGAAGGGAAGTACCCGACGAGTACAGAGCAAACAGCCAAGAGATCGGCAGCTGTCCAATCCGATAACGATTATCGACCCAGGAAAAAAAAAAACCAGAGGACAAGAAAAAATCTTGGCCGCTTTCCTGCATGTGAGGACGGATGGATGGATGGATGGATGGATGGCAACGACGATTCGAGGGTGGATTGGATAATGCGATAACGAATGGTGGACAAGACACTTGTCTGATGGGATGATGCGCACGAATGCATGGCGGCTGGACGAAGGAGTGGGTTTGATGTACTGTGCAACGTCGAATTTCGTGAGGTGATTCTTGCGGTGTGGTAAATGAGAGTGGATGGAGACCTACAATGTTTCCACCATTAGTTACGGCTGGTGATGATGTCGCGAAGGTGGCGGGTGCAGCCGCAGCCGCGATTGCGACTGCGCTGGATGCGTATTGCGCTGCGGTTGACGCGAAATGCACAGGAACCGAAGGCTCCGTAGCCGAAGCCCCAGCCGGCGATGTTTGGAGTGCTGGTGCTGCTAGAACTGACGACGGTGCTGGCGCTGGCGCTGGCGCTGGCGCGGGAGCGGACACGGGCGCTGCTGTGGTCGCCGATTCTGGTGCGGAGATGCCAGGCAAGCCATCAGTGAAGGTGGTGGGCACCGCGGCGGGCGCGGGCGCGGTCGTGGTCGCCTCCGGCTGGGTTGTGGCAGCCAGTGCCTCTTGCCTGACAAAGTCGTAGAAGAGGGATTCGTCAGAAAGGGAATTCATCGTGACAGACGTTGTGACAAGGGTTGTCGAAGCCAGAGCAGATCGCCACAGATTGAGATTGATCGGGGACTGCTGCGATGGAAACCGGGAACAAGAGTTTGAATTGGCGCGATGGCAGCAGGCGAAAAACCAAACATGGAGCCAGAGCTCCGTTTGCGGCTGGGTGGACGCAGGCGGCCGGCGCCACTTCAACTGATGATCTTCAAGCAGACTTCGCATCCCAAAGTCACTGGCTTCTTCGGTTTCCGATCTCTCTGGTGCTGGAGACACCGACGTCACCCTGCGAACAACACGAATAGACAAGAAACTTACTTGATTTGGGGTGAAGTGACTGAGGAGCCAGCCGACACTAACGCAGAGAGCCCTGGCAACTGAGCGAGAGGCTCCTCCTGTGCTGAAGTTGACTCCGGCCTTGAAATTGGGTCCAGCATGGCCGGAGTAGGGGCGATCTGCGCGCCATCCTCCATCACCGAGTATATTCTGATTGAATCGAGGTCGAGCTATCGTGTACTGACGAATCGAGGCCGCGTCGGCTGTGGTAGAGGTAGGGACGATAGGCTAGGAGCGTCAGAAGGGCGAAGGCGCAAAGGCTTGGAGGTCTTGCTCGAGGCAATGTATAAAAACGGCGTGGAGGTTGATGATGCGGCGTAGAATCTTCGATGGCGTAGATGGTGTTCACCGTACCACTCCGGAAAGATCACCAAAAGATCGCAAGAATTGAAGCAAATCGCAAACGAGTGACTTACGGATTGCAAGTCTGAAATGAGGACAAAGAACTTCGTTCTGGTGTGTTCTGCTCAATCCATATACACGATTGCTCAAAGGTTGACGAGCCTGAGCGCGGGAGGAAACGCGATCTAGGAAATTTCGGGGTCATGACCCCCTTATCGAGGCATACAAACACTATCAGATCCCCTGCAAAATTAGGCAATGATAGTATTGTAAGTGAATGATGGCGGGAAGTTCTAACAGAAAAGCAGGAAGCAAATTTAAACCGTCTTCCGCCCTGCAGATCGCAGCTGACTCTGTCTAAATTTGGAGAATATCTGTCTTCTTATTGGACAGATCTGCAGCCCTATGAGATGAACAAGCGGCGTCGAATCTTGACCCTCGACTGTCAAGAACAAAAGGGGCTCGAATGGATGCGAAGATCTGGAGTAACAGTAAGTACAGAATACGGAGTAGTGCATTTATTATTACACACAGTCGCACAGGCGAGAATTTTGGCTCCAACGGAATCTATTGGTGATATTTTCTATTCGAATGAGTGCCTGAGGCTGTATTCAAACGCCCTTTCAAAGGCTGGCGGCCCGGCAACACCTGGCAGCTAACTGCGGCCAATTGCTTGCCACTGAGTGGTGGGCGTGGTGGGGCGCCGTTTCGCTGCAGCCTCCAAAGTCAAAAAAAAAAAAAAAGAGAAGCGAGGATCTCAGAGTTGGAATCGGAACATCGTCAATCAATCAATCAACCAAAATGCCCTCTACACACAAGAAGCCAAAACCGTGGGATACCGATGATATCGACAAATGGAAGGTCGATGCCTTCACGCCAGCCGACAATGCCGGCGGCACGTTTGCTGAGGAGTCATCGTTCGTCACACTCTTCCCAAAATACAGGGAAGTGTACCTGAAGCAGAGCTGGCCCCTCGTTTCCCGCGCTTTGGAACGGTACGGCATCGCGACGACGCTAGACCTCGTCGAGGGTTCGATGACGGTCAAGACGACACGAAAGACCTTCGACCCGGCCGCCATCCTAAATGCGCGCGATCTCATCAAGCTCCTCGCCCGGAGCGTGCCGGCCCCGCAGGCCATCAAGATCCTGGAGGACGGCGTCGCGTGCGACATCATCAAGATCAGGAACCTCATCCGGAACAAGGAGCGGTTCGTCAAGCGGCGGCAGAGGATATTAGGCCCCAACGGGAGCACGCTCAAGGCGCTCGAGCTGCTGACCTCGACCTACATCCTCGTGCACGGCAACACCGTCTCGGCCATGGGGCCGTTCAAGGGCCTCAAGGAGGTGCGGAGGGTGGTGGAGGACTGCATGCACAACATCCACCCGATATATCTCATCAAGGAGCTGATGGTGAAGCGCGAGCTCGCCAAGGACCCCCAGCTCGCCAACGAGTCCTGGGACAGGTTCCTGCCGAACTTCAAGAAGCGCAGCCTCAGCCGCCGGAGGGTGCCCTTCAAGGTCACCGACAAGAGCCAGAAGCCGCGCACGCCCTTCCCGCCCGCGCCGGAGAAGAGCAAGATCGACAAGCAGATCGAGAGCGGCGAGTACTTTTTGGGCAAGGAGGCCAAGCGGAGGGCGACCGAGGCCGAGAGGGAGGAGAAAGCGAAACTGAGGAAGGAGGAGAAGAGGAGGGAACGCGAAAAAGACTTCGTGCCGCCAGAGGAGCCCGGCGAGAAGAGCAAAAAGCGGAAGACGAATGCATGACGATTTTTTTTCTGCGTGCGTCTTCGTCGGAGTCCGTCCTTTGGTTCCTGCGCTAGTGACCGCCCTGCCAGGAACAACCATTGTGGCATATTTTCCATTTCCATACAGATTGAAGGGCGGGCAACGGCGAGACGCGGCGAGACAGCTTTTCGCTGATGCGACGACATTAACGCTAAACATTCGAGATACCCATAACATACTGCCTAGTGCCCGTCTCATTTTCGTGCATACTATTTTGCTTTTGCGGAGCGTCTTCCAATGATGATGACGTACAAGCTCTCCTGCTTCTAGTTCGACGAATAAGGGGGCTTGCAATTATTCACTGCACCAGGCGCTGTCGGCGACAACTTCCTGGACAGACGACTATACATATTCCTTTTTGACAGGTGGGTCGGTGTATCGATCACCGAGCAATGATGATTCCATTGCGCTGACCAAGCAGGCCCGTTCTCCTCGTTCTTATTTGATGCTGCCCGTGCTGTGTGTGCACAAGTGGTAGCTTTGATCAATCAATGATGTCTTGCGATCACGAATACGAATCCGAGCATTGACCAATCGGACCGCATCTGCAGATTGATGGCGATCGAGGCACACATGAGGGGCTCTGCCAGATGCTGGACGATGCAACCATCAGAAGTTCTGGGCGGCATAGCTTGACGTAGAACAGTAAAAGAGAGTTCAGATTATAATGATAAAGCAGAGAAGAAGAAGGAACTCTATATCACGTTGGATATCTCATGATTTGAACAGAAGTCCTAGTAGAACAGGCTTTCTGTCCTGAGAAATAATTATACCTCGAATAGACCATTAGATGGCAGTGGATCGGCGCCAAGCATGGATCGAGCTGGGGGCCACGGCGGGCGGGGGTTTGACACCTGGCCAAGGCCAGGGGCCTCAGAGGTTCCTTACGTGCAGAACCGGCAAAACGGGACGGGAGGATGGGCAGAAAAGGGAAGGATCATAAAACATTTGGCGGCGCTAAGACCCTTGAGGCTGCTCATCATCACTCACCGCCTCGGAGCTATTCGCGTCCCGTAACCTCAAGCTCCCCTCTCCCTCTCAACATCCTCAACAAAACGTGTGAATACCAGGTGGCTTGCGAGAAAGTGAAGCTCAAATTCTGTGGTGTCCTCCTCCTGCCTTTGTAAAGCAGCTGATTCAGAAGCCACAACCATCATCAACCATTGCTTCCCCAGGCCCTTCCTGATTTTGGGAATCCTCCATGCGGGGGCCGGCTCGCCGGTCGCGGTTCTTTCTGATGTGCAACGTACCTGGATGGAGCTCCGTGGAGCTCCACGGCTGTCTTGGGTGAGGAAGGAACGGATCAATGGAATCAGCGCGACGATAGGGGGTTCACAAAGCCTCTTGTTCACAAAGCCTCTAAGCATGTTAAGCAGTTTTGGGATCTCTGAAGGGAGGTCGCATCATCCTGTGGGAATACGTGTAGAATTAAGGGCGGTAGGCTCATCAGTGCAGGGTGCATTGGACAGCAGGCACAAGTCCCCTCCTTGGGTTGTATGCGAGGCACAGCATCGAAGCAGGCCGAGGCGGGTGTCAGTTATCACACCTGCCCACTCTGCGGTCTTTTTACTTGCCCGGGGCCTTTGGTTTACAGCGGGCACATGATACTATACGTACCTGCCTGCACTACAAGTTGTTGAAGTATATGCAGTCACATACCTCCCACACACGCAAGTGCTGCCCATCCGGAATGCTGTTGAGCCCGGGAACAGTCAGTCTCCCCTGTTCATTCTATCAAAGCCACCAGACCCCAGTCAGTTCCATCTCCGGGGAATCTAGGATAAAGTCACATTTTCTTCTTTTCGCAGACTGGAGTATGGAGACTATGGACGTCCCTCCAACCGACCATTCCTAATTTACACAAAGCGAGATAGGGCCTTGTCGAAGAAAAAAAAAATAAAACTGGGCGCTCCATATTTTCTACTGATACCCTAACGTTCCCATATCAAGAGCCGTTTCTCCCGATTTCCGTCCTCGAGCCCTTTTTGTTTGCTTCTTTTCCGGAACGGTACGGTGAGGAGAAAACAACGAGAGTGAAAGCAGAAGTAACCTAAGTTGCCAGCCACTTTTTTGTTGTTGACCGACTTGACTTGCCCCACGCAAGCAAGCAAGCGAGCAGGAGGAGTTTTGAATTCTCCCGCATCAACCCGCGCGGGGACACATTTTGGTTCCCCCCCTCCCCCTCCTGTTCTTCGGTTCTTCACCAACTTCCCTCCTCTTGTCCTCCTGTCCTCCTTCCCACCGTCCTCGTTCCGTGTGCTGCCCCTCGACGACCAGCCATGGATGCCATCAACGTCAACGCCACGGCGTTCACGTCGCCGCTGGCGCGAGTCGTGCAGGGCTCGAATGTCCAGATCCCCGCGCCCCTCGAACCGGTGATTGCTGCGTTCTTCCAGGCCAGCCTATGGCAGATTCTCCTGTCGATTGGGCTGGTGCTTGTCGCCTATGACCAACGTAAGGGCGCCTTCTTCCTTCCATCCCCCGGTTTTTATTTCCCATCTGTCATTGTTTGGTTCTGTGGCCCCGGCTAGGTGGTCACCGATCGTGATGACTGATCCCCATAACTGATGCTTATCGTTCCTGTGTTCGCGCATAACAGTCAGCTACCACCGGCAGAAGGGTTCGATCGTCGGGCCTTCGATGAAGCTGCCGTTTATGGGACCCTTCCTCCAGTCGATCAACCCCAAGTGGGAAGAATATTACGCAAAATGGCTGAGCGGCCCCCTCAGCTGCGTCTCCGTCTTCCATAAGTGCGTACCTCCATCCTCGCCACGTTTCCTTGCAGCCAAACCAGAGAGGGGGACGGGGAGGGGGAGCATCTCGGGATAGTGCATTGGCAAGGTACCTGGGATAGCTGCTGGACAGACGGACGCACAAACTAACCAACGAGGCACGCTTGAAATGCGTTTCGCCGGCTGATGATAGGTTTGTCGTTATCGCATCCGATCGCGAGCTCGCCCGCAAGATCTTCCAGTCGCCAAGCTTCGTCCGGCCCTGCGTGGTCGACGCCGCCCCCAAGCTCCTCGGCCATGACAACTGGGTGTTCCTGGACGGCAAGTCGCACGTCGACTACCGCAAGGGTCTGAACGGGCTTTTCACCCGCAGGGCGCTCGAGTGCTACCTGCCGGGCCAGCACGAGGTGTACAACAACTACCTGAAGCAGTTCGTCAAGATCACCGAGGACGCCAAGGGCGCGCCGGTGCCGTTCATGACCATGTTCCGCGAGGTGATCACGGCCGTGTCCTGCCGCAGCTTCGTCGGCCACTACATCTCGGACGAGGCCGTCAAGAAGATCGCCGACGACTACTACCTGATCACGGCCGCGATGGAGTTGGTCAACTTCCCCATCATCATCCCCTACACCAAGACCTGGTACGGCAAGAAGGCCGCCGACGTGGTGATCCAGGAGTTCGCCAAGTGCGCGGCCAAGAGCAAGGTCCGCATGGCGGCCGGCGGTGAGGTCACCTGCATTATGGATGCCTGGGTGAAGGAGATGGTCGAGTCGAAGAAGTGGCGCGATGCCGAGGCCGAGGGCCTCATCACCGACGACATGGTCAAGCCGAGCCCGCTCCTGCGCGACTTCACCGACGTCGAGATCTCCAAGACCGTCTTCACCTTCCTGTTCGCCTCGCAGGACGCCACCAGCAGCGCTGCCACCTGGCTGTTCCAGACCATGGCCCAGCGGCCCGACGTGCTCGACCGCGTCCGCGAGGAGAACCTCAAGGTTCGCGGTGGCAACCCGTTCGGTTCCGTGAACCTCACCGAACTCGAGTCGATGAAGTACACCCGCGCCGTCGTCAAGGAGCTCCTCCGGTACCGGCCCCCGGTTATCATGGTCCCCTATGTCGCGAAGAAGCCGTTCCCCATCACCAAGGATTACACAGTTCCCAAGGGTAGGTCGCTTTTTCTCTGCGGCACTCTCGACTCTGAGCCTGATTTGTTGGGTAGCTCGAGATTGCGCTCTCACAGGGCTCGATGTTTTGCGTTTTGCGCCGTCTGACCGACACCGACTGATGCTGACCGACGGGAACTTGCAGGTGCCATGATTATCCCGGCGACGGTCCCTGCTCTGTGGGACCCCGAGGTGTACAAGGAGCCTGAGACGTTCGACCCTGAGCGGTATTACACAGGCGATGCCGAAGAGAAGGGCGCGAAGAACTGGCTCGTGTTCGGCGTTGGCCCCCATGTCTGCCTCGGCCAGCACTATGCTCAGATGAACCTTGCCCTGTTTATCGGAATGGCCTCCCTGCAGCTGAGGTGGAAGCACCACCCCACCCCCATCTCGGAGGAGATCAAGGTCTTTGCCACCATCTTCCCCAAGGTATGTTGACTTGCCCTCTTTTTACCCCGTAGCGAGAGGACATGATGGTGGAGGTAGTGTGCGGCCCGCTGACAGCTCTTGCACAGGATGACTGCCCTTTGACGTTCGAGCACCGAAAATGGGATTAAGGTCGTGAGGGCTGTGCAGGAAAGCTCTTGTTCAGGCGGCTGCATCATAGACGAGACCGGTCTTAGTCCGTGTTCGGGACGTGCCGACCACCTCATATGCTGCATCGATAGGCGCATGGGTTGGATGAAACGGAACTATAGAAAGCCTCAGCATTTGAATACGTTGATCGTGTTTCTGGGGTCGGTATCAGGATCTGCCAGTTATCATACCACCGTCCCAGGCCAGCGAGCTGCGCTGGCTGGGTCTGGGGGAGAGAAGAATACTTACATGCCTCCTTACTGATCACACCCACCACTTACTTGCCACTTACCTCTCGCCCATATTTATTAACGCTCCCTAATCACCTTAGCCCCCTTTCTTCTTTCGTACATAGTTTTCCACTGCTGGCATGTCCATCGCTCTGCAGGTGAGGAGATAGTAATTTGACATAAATGAGACGACCACCCAGTTCCCAGATGGTGGTATTGGCTTGAGGTGCGTCAAAGCTGGCAGGAGAGCACCTGGGCGTTTCGTGAGTTGATCCGGGAAAGGATGGCGTCTGTTGGAACGGGAGGGAGCTCGATTACGAGTTAATGAGGCGAAGGAAGAGACGACCTGAAGTGACGGGGTGCCTCGCATTTAACTACGCCTGCTTGCGTGACTACCTCCATACCTAGAAGGAATTAGAGCCAAACCAGCCGGTAGGAAGATGTTGAGCTGATCCGGCAGCCTGGCCAGCACCACGAAGTCTTGGCTCTTAATGCCACTGGACTACGCCGCTAAATTCCAGCTCAGCGGTTCTCGTTATAGGGCGCCATGGTTTGGATGGTGCGGTGGGGCCTGTCGCTCGTGACAAGTGGTAAGCAAAATAGGAGTGATTTGTACTGAGTTAAGCTCCCTGCACCACCAGTCAGCGCCTTTCCACACCCAGTACATTTAACCCCCGACCAATAGAGCCTCAACTTTATGAAAGCTCGTAGCAAAAATGGCATGTCGACGAGCCCTAGTTCCGTCGCTCCTTCAGCCGTCCTTGGTGACGTGCCGAGCCGCTTACGGTCACTCGACGGTGTGGCAGCCTAGACTGCAGGATCTCGGCAGCCCAGGAGCCCCAACCTCGGGTCGGCCTCGGTGGGTAGCGCGACCGCTCCCCCCGCGTGCTGTCCGGCCCTATTCGCAAGACGCGCCGGCGAATAAGCAGTGGGAGTTCAAGGATGTACGTGCTGTGCCCCGCGTGCAGATCATATTCATGCATCAACTGGACCAAGACCACCAAGAGAGATTAAGGATAGGACCATGAGGGCAGGCCTCTTCGGTACCAACCCAACTAACGCAATCCATCGTCACAGGTGAACAAATTTCTCACACTGAAGAAGTCAAACCCCACTGGCTCAAAGGCAATCCTCGTCGGTAAGTTCTCTCTCTCTCCGCCTTCCCCCTTAGTCCACGTCCCTCAACCCTCAAGACGACCCCAAGATGTCACTCAGGTGATAGGTCATCTGAGCTTAGTTGAGCTCCGGGCTTGGCAGTAGGAACCTGACCCATATACTCCCCAATTGAGCGAGGCTCACACCCGACGCCTACAGACGTGCGAGAGCCTGCCGAGCTGGAGAAGGGCCGCATACCGACGGCGATCAACATCCCCATCACCAGCCAGCCGGACAGTTTCCACATCTCAGACGAGGAGTTTGAGGATAAGTTTGGCTTCGTCCGGCCGCCTCGCGACGCCGAGCTCGTCTTATACTGCAAGTCCGGCGTCAGGAGTCGGGCAGCCGCGGGGCTCGCAAAAGACGCCGGCTGGACGAACGTCGGGGAGTACAGCGGTAGCTGGCTTGACTGGGAGGCAAACGGTGGGGAGGTCGAGTAAATGTAGCTAAAGCGTCGCGAATCGCTTCGCCTCTGATGCCTAGGTATATCAGGACTTCCTCGGTCACAGGTGAAGTTGAGAGAGGTCTAGCCGCATCAAGTATCCATGACACCGAAATTCCATTTAAAACCAGCCACGAACACCTAGGTAGCTACTGTACAGTCATCCATGTATGATATGCCTCGAACCCATCTGGGAGCAGAAAGAACACGCCATGCCCCGAAGTGGGATGGCTGGCCATTGGAGACTCAGGCCATTGCTCTGCAAACGCTTTTAGAGCTCTTCCTCTCGTCTACAAACTAGTACTTTACAGCAACGGCACATTCCCACCAGCCCAGCGCCATCTGATCAGCCCATAGCCTGGCATTCTTTGTTTGCCCGCCCTCTGTCTCCCTCTCCTTAAAACATCATCCGCCCCGGCGCCGCAGCACCATCACCTTCCGCCGGCTTCTTGATCGGGCTGTGGTGGGCAAAGAACAGGAACTTTATGGTGACGGAAAGGGCGAAGTGGAGGGCCACGACGACGATGAGCAGCACCTTGCTGGTCTGACGGTCCGTCGCGCTGAGGACCGGGTAGAGGTTCCTCAGGAGAAAGGCGACCGAGTAGCCGAAGCCGACGGCGACGAAGACGTAGTTGAGGATGTCGATGCGCGACCAGCTGACCAGCGCCACGGGGATCCAGACCAGGTTGCCGTAGCCGTACAGCGCCCAGCACTCGAGCAGGTTGGCGGACTCGGAGCCGAAGTAGCGCAGCGCGAGGAACAGGATCATGGGTATGACGAGCGTGTAGCCGTAGATCAGGCCAGCAGCACCTAGCGGAGTGAGAAAGGGAGAGAGGGGAACAAGTTTGTTAGCAGAATTTGATAGCATCAGAGTAGCAGAGGGGAGGAAGGAGGGACACCTGAAACCCACGACCCAGAAGTTAAAGGTTAAAAACAAACATACCACTCAACAGCGAAAAATCATAAAGGAACTCAGCCCCCGGCCCCCTCGACGCCAAATACTGGCTGATCGTCCCGCCCAGGAACAGGATGAACACCACCGTCGTCGCGATCCAGAATGGCCCGTACAGATCCGGGTTCCCCTCCAGCACGTCGAGGAAGTTCGCCCGCGGGAACAGCGCCGCCCAGCAGCGGCTCAGCACGGCCGACGTGTCGACGTCGAAGAACTGCGCGTAGTACGAGACGGTCCACAGGTAGCGCTTCCCCGATGTCGAGGCCGTCGCGGGCAAGGGCAGGCCGGATCCGCCAGCGCCGCCGCCGATGCCGCTGTGGCCGCCTATGCCGCCGCCTTTGCGCGCCGACGTCGACGTGGTTTCTGAGAAGGTCGAGTTGTGGAACTCGAGGTCGTCTTGGAGATCGGTGTGGCCGAGATCGCCCTAGAGGAAGAAGCGCAACAGAGAGGAGAGGGACGTCAGATCTGTGGCTAATGGATCCAAGCATAGCTCTGGTGATGGTGACGGGGTTACCGGGCAAAGGCTATAAGGGAGGAGCTTACCTCGTCGTCGATGTCGACGACGGCGTCGTAGCCTGCTCCTGACATGGCTGGCACAAAATGGCTGGTACAAAGGGGCTTCTGCAAAAACTGGCGACTCTTCGCTAATTGGTCATAAAAACTGGTTGGATTTTACTGGAAAGTTGCGCTGGTCTTGTCTTCTCAGCAACAACGCCCCTCAAACAGTGGTTCCATGAAAGCCAACTGCACACGTAACGGCCAGGGTGAGCTTCGACATTCGAAGGCAGTGCCGGGCCGGCACAGCTGTCAGGAAGCATCATCGGATATTTGTGGGTCTATCAGCACGTGACGATCACATGACATTCATTAACGCTTTCAAACAAGCAGTAGGCTGAGTGAAACGACCGGAATACAACGGAGTCGATAGGCTTAGGTTTCTCTATTGCAGGGTATGGACAAGCAAGCAGGGGCGAGGTATTATCTCTCCAAGAGGTTGGTAGGTAGAGTAACTCTAATATGTTGTTTCCCGACCACCTTCTGCGCGAACCTACTCCCTACCTGAACCCCGTCCCCTCACCCCACTGTCCACCTTTCTTTCCCATTTGTCCTCCCCCACCGGTAAGTTCCCAATGACGATATGACGATGCCAGACAAAACAACAAAGAAACCCGAGACGCCGAAGACTGATGAGGAGGACGGTTGTGTGGTGAAGCCGTTTACTTGAGCTTCTTCTTGGGGCGCAGCTGGTTGGTGTGGCCGCACTTCCGCTTGCGGCAGTTGGTCGCTCGGGGAGGCAGACGGGCCTGGAGGAGGGCGAGACGGTGGGCGATGGGTCAGCATCAGGCTCGCTAGCTACGGCGGTTGCTTTTACCGATTGTGCTGCACTGCAACGGAGCGAACGGCATCTGAGGAGAGAGACGGGAAGACAGGAAGGGTTGGCGAGACATACGTAGCACTTCCGGCAGATCATCTTCTCGCAGTTGTACTTGCTGGCGAGCGCCTTCAGCGAGGGCTCGATGATACCACCACGCAGACGGAGGACCAGGTGCAGGGTGGACTCCTGTTGTCGCGCAAAAAAGGAATCCCAAGTCAGCCAGAAGTCCATCGCCGTAGACTATCTCTTAACACAACCAACGGAGCTCCAATGAAGCTCCAATGGGATACCCCTCGGTTCACTCCATCAGTGCCCGCGTACCTTCTGAATGTTGTAGTCGGCCAGGGTGCGGCCATCCTCCAGCTGCTTTCCGGCGAAGATGAGGCGTTGCTGGTCGGGAGGAATACCCTCCTTCTCCTGGATCTTGGCCTTCACATTGTCGATCGTGTCCGAGGACTCGACCTCCAAAGTGATGGTCTTCCCAGTCAGAGTCTTCACGAAGCTGTATTATCGAAAATTGTAAAGCGTAAGTATTTGGTCTTGTTCGCTCGCCATCATTCCAGGCGTTTCGAGAGTTCGTCGAAGGACGGCGGTTTCGAGGATGGTGGCGGCAAGCGGCTTGCATGCGGCTTTCGCGGTGGGGGAAAGACGGGCGACGGGCAAGAGGCTCTAGGAAACTTACATCTGCACTACAAGGAGGGAAATCTCGTTAGCTTCATTTCATACAGACGGCAGCAGCAGCATTTTTGGCCGTGGCGGGGAGCAACTTACTCTTGACGGCGATTTCGTGATGTCTTTGTGGTGAGATTTGAAGCACGATGCGACAAATTCTGGTGGGTGTTGTAAATTGAAGGCGGCAGACCGGCAGAACCATTGTGTACGTAAGCGGCGTCGGAACAGTTGACCCACATTGGAGCCCTAAGATATTTCTGGGGAGCGATCACGTAGATGATCACGTGCAACCCTGCTCCCGACCATCAGCTCCACACTTACAACAGTGTCGATGTCGAGCTCAGGCCAGCCTCGTGGGTCTTGTGATTCACGCCCTGGCGTAACATGAATCCTACATGGATCCTTTTACTGTATTCTGTGGATTAAACAAGTTTGTTCTCTCAGAGACGCACCCGATCCTACCGATAATGTCTATGGGGTTAACCACTGACTACACGTCCTTCTGCGCTTGCTCCTTTTTTGTTCTGTTTAATCCACTGACTCAGTCTATTCTCGAGCTTAAAAACCGCCCTGGCCAGTTTTGCGGTCGATATGCCAGCCAGTTCGGCTTCGGGAAGCGAAGTAGGAAGGTTAGCATTATCATCATCATTAACCAGAATTGAGGGGCTGGTCTTGCCCAGCACATGACCTACCTGCTTTCTCGTGGAAGAGACGAGCCACGTCTGGGACATCCTCAACCCGTCGATACACGGGGTGCTTCTCGCCGAGCTTTCGAACCGCTGGCTCTTTTCCTTCTGGGTTGACCTGGAGGAGGGCCGTGGGGATTCTCGTTAAGTAGTTTTGGAGACGGACCATCCTCTCGTCGATCTTGGCCTCGCCGAGATCCTCCTGAACTGTGGTGGTCTTTCTCGCAGGTCGATCATCGAGGGGAAATTGAGTAGCGAACCTCGCCATCTCTGGCTTCAGCATTAGCCTCGCAGATATGCAAACGAACCGTACTGCTCTCGTGAGTGACGTGGCATAGGGGATGAGAACCGCAGGACTCGCCGATCACCTACCACTATCAAGACGCTGCTCGTCTATTCTGACCTGCTGATACCAGTCGAGGTAATCGTCGATCTTCTCCTGACTCATGGTCCACGCATCCTCTGGCCCGAGTTTGCCAATCTCCCGGTCACGAAGCCCATCCTTGGGGGGCTCCGTGTATTCCGAGTTCCAGGCCTGCCAATCCATTCCTAGGCACATGTGGGAGTCCCTACCATGGTCGTCGAACGGACAGAGGATCTTTGTCGTGAGAACGAGGGAAGCTATCAGTAAGACATCCGGGTGGTCCAGGAGGTAGACTCTGCGTTGCTCCAACGGAAACGTGAAATCTGCGTTCAGGAAAGAGATCGTCCCTTGTACGTATGGATAGATCTCGGCTTGGTGACCGGAACCAGGCGGAGTGAAGGCCATCGGTGGTTAGTGTTTGTAGAGCATACATAAAAGCAGCATACAGAGGAACCCCAAATTCGTCTCTGGTGGAACATTAGTTCCAGTCTAGTCCGCCTGCACCACATACCTGGAAGTGAGAGCTCTCGCATGTATCTAATGAGCAGCAATGGCTTATTAAGCGGCGGAAACAGAAGCTTGTGGTTGGCGTTGAACGCCACCGCCAGGTCGAGGACGGCCGCATGGAGCTCGCCGCCTTCCATGGCCTGGCCCCGTGCCGAAATGACCTTCTGGTACGGCCCCGGGAGGCGCGCACGCATCTCCCGTGGGATATCATATATCTATGCATGGGTGAGCAGCCTCGATTAGCGACGATGATCCCCCGACATGCAATGGACATCAAGTCGGGGTGCATGTTCCCGCTCGCATATGCAAAGAGACCTCGCTTACTGCATCCAAGTACGGGATCTGGTTGTTCTTGGCCCATGCAAAAATATCCCCAATCCTCACGGGCAGCTGCATGAGGAGACATCCGAGATAGCACAGCCCCAGCATGTCGATCAGCCGGGGAAGCCGCCGCAGCATAGAGATGTTCGTGCTCCAGCTCCGCGCTCGGGCAGTGGCCGCCGTGGCCGCCGACGCCTCGGTCCTACGTCCGTCGTCGTCGGTCTCGGCGCCGCTGCCGTCGGAGCTGAAGAGTCGCAGCTCAGAGCCGGATGACGCTGATCCGAAGTCGCCTCCCTCGCTTCTGCCACCTTCCACCTCCGCGGTCTGCAGTCCTGCCAGGTTCCGGACCCGGAGGTCCCACAGATCGCGCACGACGGTCTCCAGCTCCGGCGGCAGACCCCGGTCCCGGACCAGCCAGAAAACCTGCTTCCGTAGGATCAGCTGCAGGCATTCGAGGTAGAGCTCCCGGGCTAAATCGCCGGACAGCTGGCGCGAGACCTTCTCGCGGACCTCCTTTTCTTTGCGGGTTACCTGACCCGTCTGGCCGAAGGCGTCCTCATCTTCGAAGGCATGCTCCACAAAGCCCTGCGCGGATGGTCAGTGGGTTGGTTCTGATCAATAGATGCGCTGGAATGATAGCGAGGCCTCGCGCGGTTTGGTGGGGCCTCCTTTGTACCTCGATTTCGTGGCCCCGGTCGCAGTATCCGCGCCCATTTTCAGAATACCACCGCTTGGACGGACACTGCTCACACCTTTGGCCGTTTGGGAATCTGCGGTAGCTTCGCCGCTCGGACATGCTGCTGATGTTTTTGGTGTTCCGGGGGAAGCTGAAGGAAGTTGAATCACCGGCGAGGTGTCACATGGCAGATATCGTGGAGCTTTCGAGTCACACCGTTGAATCGTAGCTTAGGATTTTTGCCTGTACCAATTGTGGTGGTGTTGAGCCAAAGTCAAGCAAAACACCATTAGAAAATTAGGATGGCGATTTTCAGCATACAGAGCCTAAAGTTTCTTGAATTTCGACGCTCCTCAAACAAATCACATCACTTCATAATCCCTTAACACTCACTTCTTGCACCCCCATTGCTTTCTCGTCTAATCCTGACTGTAAGAGTACGGAAGTTGAGCCAGGACGGCAAATGAGGAAAATCTCTTCGGAAATCTACCTATAGCTCGTCTGGAAAGCGTGCCCCAGCTCTTCTTCCCTTTCCTTCCCCCCACCCACCATTGAAGATGATGGCAAGAAAAATGACAGGATCAAGAGCTTTTTCCCGTTTGGCTGATATTGATAAATAAAGGCAAGCGAGTTTCTGTGCGGCCGAGATATTCCTGTACCGCCCCATTCCAGAATAAAAAACAAGGCCCAGATGTGAGAACCCTTTACGTGTACGCAATGAACCACCTCATCGGGGGCCCCAAGGCCAAACAATGTTTGAGGATGATGTGTGTAGGGCAAAAGGTTGGGTGATGGGGAGGAAAAGATTTGCTGTTCACCGGTTGCTTCCCCGAGAACAGGTTTTCCACAGAAGAAAGAGCGTTTCACGTGATCGCAACGACAAAAAGGGGGGGACGACGCAAGAGAACAGGTAGATGGCCGATTTAAGAGTTGGACTTGACCGAGGTGGGGATCTCCTCTCCCATAGCCTTGGTGATGACGACGACTGGTGATTGGGGGAAAAGTTGAGGTTAGCAAAAGAGGAACTCGCAGCGCCCTCGGCGGCATGTCTGATAGGGCGCGATGAGTTGAGTGAAACTCACAGATCTCAACCTCCGCCTCACTGTCCTCCTTCTTCTTGGCCAGCTCCTTGATGTCATCGGCGATCTTGTCCGAGGACTCGTTGCCAGAGGGCAGCTTGATATCCTCGCGAGTCTCGCCGCTCGAGTCCATCAGGCAAAGGTACCCCTCCTCATTGATGTACAGCTATAAAGAGGGAAAACATAGATCGTCAGCAGATGTTGGGGGAACTCTAGCGGCGTTAGACCTCAGGGAGGTGAACCCACGAGCTCGTAGGTGTCGTTGGTGACAACCGGGACGTCCATGTTGTGGGTGGAGGGGGAGAGATCCTCGAGCTTCTTGTTGGTGAAGATGTCCATGGCGACCAGGTGGACCTTGGCGTGACCGTGCTTGCCGGTCTTGGAGGTCGACATGTCGACGATCTTGCAGGGGCGGCCCTTGATGACGACGTGGCCGCCCTTCCTCAGGGCCGAGCACTGCATCGGGTAGGTGGTCGACGCGCCGGCGTCGGCCGACTCGAAGTGGTGGTCATGGTGCTGGAGAAAGGGGAACAGGGCAGAGTTGTTAGCATGTTTGCGCCGACTCGTAAATATGATCGCGTACGTCCGTGGTATAGCAAGGAAGCGGTTGACGACAACAACAAGTTCTACGGGTAGGTTTGATGGTAGAGGGGGAACGAAGCGCAGCAATGGTCGACGCCGTCGGCGGTGCGCATGCGGAGGGGTTCATGCGCGAGGCGCCGCACCTCGACCTGTGCTGCGATTTTGTGCCAAACCGGAAAAATAAAAATAAAAATACACAGGACGGCTGGCGCCCACGCGCGCAATAGCAGAGAGAGAAAAAAATAGGCTTCCTTACCTCATCGTCCGCCATCTTGAGAGAATTGGCAAATTGGATTCGTGGTCAAGATAGACGAGGACTGAGACTCCGCTGACACGATGTTAAAGACGCACCCACGGCGTAAGGAGAGCGCAAGAAGAGGATGTGGGAGACGGGAGCAGGAATAGGATGTCGGAGAAAAGAAGTTTTGAAAAATTGGAAAAATTAATACGTGAGGAAAGAAAGAGGGCGAGCCCGAGAGGCGTGCAGGCGGGGAGGGAGGGGTCACTCCGGGACGAAGATGTGGGGTTGCCTGGAGGGGCAATCTTTTGCTGCCGTTCCTACTGCCGCCGAGTGCAGGTAAAATGGTAATGGTAATGGTAATGGCCCGGCCACAGATTGGTGGTGGTGATTCGCTGAGCTTTTTCTTTGTTCTATTTTCTTTTTTTTCCTCTCCCTTCTAATTTCAACCAGTATCGTTGCATTCTATCTCCTGCATATTTACTTGCCTTTCTTTTGTTCCTTTGGCCCTGCTGGTTTCATCCTTTTGTCACAATTCACTTGGCCGCTCTCAGTGAGGGGTCAACACTCGGTCGGCTGACATAGCCATTGATTGCTCACCGTAGACTTCTATTCATGAACACCAAGGTTCGAGGGTGAGTGCTCTCCCGCAAACATTACGCTCTGTTTGGTACCTATTATTGTTCACTTGGCAATAGGAGCTGCGAAAACTCTACCTCTGCCCATGCAATGAAGGGACCTTGCTGTTTCGAGGGACGCTGCAAGAGGGACATCCTCGGGAAATAAATATTCTTGGGGAAGATGATGCTCGCATTATGTACGGTATGTGAAGCTTAGCACCGCGTCTTGTACGCAGCATTCACTGGAACAGCTACCAGCACAGTCTGACGTGTAGTCTTGCGAATCGGGAATATCTCAAATTCGATGCTTGACGTAACGAGCTTCTGTCCAGTCTACGAAGTCCTTCCAAATTTACAGGCCAACCGTTGTGTCGATGAAATCTGATACTAGCCTGACCAGGCTCGGGTTGACATTGATCCCAAACAGGCTTAGCGCGCATGTGGCTTGCAGGTTCGCACCACCAATGGAGACACATACGGCAGATCAAGAGCTAAGGCAAGCTGGAACCGACATTCAGAGCTCTCTTACAAGCCACGACGACAACTCGCAACTGCCACACATGCCAGAAATTGATCCGAGTTGATAATTCTTTAAACCTGGCCTGGCAGAAGCCAATGCTAAAGCTCAGCGTGCTACGTGAAGCTCGCCGACTCCACACCTATCGTTTTTTTTTGACTTGCCTCTCGCTATGATCGCGTGGACCCCTTGAATCCCTTTCCTGCCGGTCCGTCCCCTTCGCTTCCTCATAGGATGTGGCTCGACAGGCTCAGCAGCCAGGCACTCCCGGGATCGTCCTCCTCACAATCCAACAGTCGTGCCGCCTCACCTCTGCCACGAAGAACATCAAGCGTCCGCGGGCCGTACCTGACCTCGTCTAGGTCGGCCCGTGGCTCGTCCCTGAGCCTAGCTTCCAGCGACTCTGGCACATCCCTCCTTGCCTCCGCCAAGCGGCCAAACGGCTCTGGCCTTGGCTCCACCCTCAAGCAGTCAACCACAGCGGATGATGGAAGGGAATCGTTAGAGGCTCTCGAGGGGCTTCTCGGTGCAGATTCGACGCCGGACGAGAAACCGGTCAAGCCCATCACAGAGGAGGACCTCGAGCTCGACTTCGATTTTGGCGGTCTCTGCTTGGGCGAACTGGCGAGGAAGAGCTCACAGGCGCATGAAGTTGATGTATATAGGCCACAAACCGTCGAGGAATGTACGTGTCCCCCGTCTCTATTCTCATCAGCCCCATTTCTCAGCCTCGCCGTCGCCGCCGCACCCCATACTGACGCAAGTGTCGTACCTCTCCTGCCAGATGAGCGTGACAAGACCAAGTTCGAGGACCTGCACAGGTCGATCCGCGCCTGCGATGACGTCCTGCACTCGGTAGAAGCGAATCTTACCAGCTTCCGAAACGATCTTGCGGCCGTGTCTGCCGACATCGAGACTCTGCAAACCAGATCAGCGGCGCTGAACGTTCGGCTGGAAAACCGTAAGGCGGTTGAGAAGGGACTGGGTCCGATCGTGGAGGAGGTTAGCGTATCACCACTGGTCGTGGCCAAGATATCAGAGGGACACATCGACGAACAATGGGTATTGGCCCTGAAGGAAGTCGAAAAGCGTGCGGCGTCACAGCGGAGCGCCTCCAACACGAGCCAGGCGAAAAGCAAAGCGTTGGCAGACCTCGGTCCCTTGCTCGAGAAGCTCATACTGAAGGTATAACTCTCCTCATCGTGTAGCATTTTGGGCAGGATGCTTCGAGATGCCTCGGGTCGCTAACATGTCTGTTGACCTTCAGGCTGTCGAGCGCATACGCGACTTCTTGGTGGCCCAGATCAAGGCTCTAAGATCACCACATATCAACGCCCAGATCATACAGCAGCAGAACTTTCTCAAGTTCAAAGACCTCTTCACATTCCTCTACCGACATCACTCCACTTTGGCCGACGAGATATGTCTCGCGTACAAGAATACTATGAGGTGGTATTATCTCAACCAGTTCTCGCGCTACCAGAAGTCGCTGGAGAACATCAAGCTACACGCGCTCGACAAGAACGACGTGCTTGGCCACGACGACACGTCCCGGAAAACCACAGTGCTTTCCGGTTCCAAAATCTCGGGGCCCCCACACGACGCCTTCAACCTAGGCCGTCGCGTCGACCTGCTCAAGACCACCAACCAGGTGGCCATGTCGTCGTACCTGGCCGAGGAGGATCGCACCACGCACTACATCGAGGTGCCGTTCCGCAACTTCAACCTCGCGCTTGTCGACAACGCCACGGCCGAGTACACCTTCCTGTCGGGCTTCTTCTCGCCTGCACTCTCGGTCGCCGCGATATCGCGCCACTTCAACTACATCTTCGTGCCGACGTTCGCCCTGGGCCAGAGCGTGACCAAGTCGCTCACGGGGGACTCGTTCGACGCGCTGGGCCTCCTGCTCTGCATCCGCCTCACGCAGCACTTCGCGTTCGAGCTGCAGCGTCGCCGCGTGCCCGCCGTTGACGCCTACGTCAACGCGACCAACATGCTGCTCTGGCCTCGTCTTCAGGTCGTCATGGGCCAGCACTGCGAGTCGGTCCGTACGCTGACCAACGCCTTGCCCACCCGCGCCTCCTCCTCCTCGTCATCCTCGTCCTCGGCGTCCTCGTCTGCCGCCCCGCACGTCGTCACGCAGCGCTTCGGCCAGTTGCTGCACGGCCTGCTCGCCCTGAGCACCGAGGCCGGCGACGACGAGCCCGTCGTGGCCAGCCTGGGCCGCCTGCGGTCTGAGACCGAGGCCTTCCTCACCCGCGCCAGCCAGGCCTGGTTCGGCAAGGACCGCAGGAAGCGTGAGCGCTTTCTGTACAACAATTACTCGCTCGTCCTCACCATCATCAGCGACGCTGACGGCAAGCTGGCCGCCGAGCAGCAAGAGCACTTCGAGGGGCTCAAGACTGCATTCCAGGAGGCTGCTTGATTATTGTTCATGAGAAGTGTTTTTCTTTCTTTTTCCGTCTTCTGATTTGGTGTAAGGCGCGTTAGGAAAGCATCATTGGTTTGAATCGGCCGGGACAAAGACGGGTCAGGGAGCTCATGAAATTTCAAAATTAAGGCACCTAACCTACGTACCTACATACTAGAATTGAACGCTCGTTCGAATTATCGTGCAGATCGTCTTGACACAATCGCTTTTGTTTGTCCTTGACTACAGGCCGGCCTTGGGATATCTAAAGTCTATTTGTACAAGAAACCAACCAAACCTCCATAGGCACCCAACGAGACGTGCCGGTGAAAGACCAGCCTTGACTCGGTTCTAGAAGCTGTAATAGTTCTTCAATCTTTTGCCCCCCCCTTCTTGATCAAAATAATAAGTCGATAAGAGGTATTTGCCTCTTGAGAAGAACAGAAGTCATCGAATGGTCAAGAAAAGGAAAGGAGGCCTCGGCCTGGTCCCAAGACGCCCCTGAATCTAAATCACCAGCCCCGAACAAACTTTTTTTTTATTTTGGGCTCATCCAGCGTACACCACCTGAAGCCACACGGTACAAATCTACAAACCCACCCGCAAGCCCCGGAGATCGAAGCCAGTCCACCGCGACACCCACGACGCAAGCGACGCGAGCGGCCCTGGGGACTTGCGCACCAGCCAGAACGCCAACACGAGCGACAGCGCGGCGCCCACGACGCCGATGTGCCGGCGGTAGGCGTACAGCACCACGAGCGCCCTCTTGCGGGCCTCCTCGCGCCTCAGCTCCGCCACGTGGCGGTCGAAGCACGCCTTCCCGTCCGCGACGGACTGGCCCGCGCACGCGGCGGAGTCCCTGGCCGTCTTCAGCACGCTCGCGCGCGAGATAGCGCCCCAGGCGGGCAGGGTCTCGGGCGGGTGGGTGCGGCCGAGCGCGTCGGCTTCGGCGAGCAGCGCGTCGATGTCGAGGCTCGCCGGCAGCTTGGACAGGATGGAGTGCAGCATCTCTGGCTCCGAATCCGGCGTGTCGAAGAGCTCGTCGCGGCGCGAGCGCACGATGGCGGCGAACACGTAGATGCTGAAGACCGGCTCGCGCGCGAGCAGGGCGTCGAATAGGCGGGCGATCTCGCCGAGGGTCTGCACGTCGTGCGCGTACATGGTCAGCGTGCCGGAGAGGGCGAAGAAGGGCTCGGTGTGCGAGAGGTGGCGCCAGAGCGACGGGTCGGACGCCCGCAGGATGTCGGGGAGGAGCCGGAGCTGCGCGATGGCGGGGTTGAGGTTGGGGAGCATGAAGTCGCGGATGCGGAGGGTGGAGAGCCGCGCCATAGCGGGGGCGCGCTGGGGCGCGGTGAGGACCAGGAGGAAGACCTGGCAGATGTCGTGGTAGCCTTGGAAGTAGCACAGGTAGGGGTGTCGCCGGAGGACTTCGACGATGAGGTTCGAGAGGTCTGCCTTTTGCTGGTCCAACTCGGCGGGGGTGTCGTCTGTTGTTTGAGGAGGGCATGTCATGTTAGCGGACGAGGCTGGTGACCTTGTGTACTGCCCGGAGATGGAGTTTATAGAGTACACAACATCATGATGAGAACATCGGCAGATTGCTTGCTTAGGGCGTCGTCGGTTACTAATCCATAGTATGTAGATGGATGGCACATACGGGTAGGGTAATAGGTGAAAGCTCTGTTGACATCGAGCTGCACCTGGTCCTCGTCGCGGTGGGGTGGCAACTCCTTCCAGGATGTCGACGACGAGCCTGGCCCATCATCGCCACTGGCATCTACTTGGCCCACATTTTCAGCTGTCAGGCCGAGGAGGACAGGCCCTATATCATAAGGAAATTATACGTAAGCCACAATGTATTTCTTTTGTAAATTTTACGAGTCGCATCTCCGGCGGCAGTATGGGGATGATCATGGGTGGACGGCCTTACACGCCTGCTGCCTGAGGCGATCTAAAAGAAACCCTCCCTTCGAGACGGCGAGTATCTTGAGCTCATCGATATTCCTCCACCTGCAGGCGTCGAGGATGGCCTTGACCTTGGGGTTTGACTCGTCGATGGCGTCCTTCTCGGCCTGCTCACTCTTCCGCTGCTGGCTCACACTGTTGCTACTGGACCGGCGGGTAGATATGGGCGAGCCTTGGCCTCTGCTTCTCGCACCCGCCGCTTCCCTGGCCAGTTGCTCCATGGTGCCACTGGCTCTCTTTTCCGAGTTCGGAGAGGACCGCCCGTAGAGGCGACCAGATCGTGCCGGCGGTGAGAGTTTATATCAGGTGGCCACTGCAAGGGATTGTGTGTGCGCGGTTTGGTCACACACTCCGATCCGGTCCTGCAGGTTGGCATGCAAAGTGGGAGGTGATGGGGTGGTATTTCCCTCTCGTCGAAGGGTGGAAACCGAGCTTGGACAGCAGCTCCGAGAGGGTTGTGGTGGATGGACGCTTCTAGAGATAGATAGGAAGTATGTACGATTGTAGGATTCTCATCTCTTCTCTTCCAGTGACGCCGAAGTGATCGGGACAAAGGAAGGATAAATGGTTGAAGGGCAGGTCCACGAGCAGTTGCTGACTGCTGGGTCGTGAACCCTGGAGACACTGGAAGCCCCTAATGAGAAAGATATGTGTCCGGGAATGGAACAGTGATATGAGAGCACGGCCAGCCCAGTGCCAGCGCTGAACCGCCGGTCGGCCAAAAACGTGACCGATTCGACTCTATCACGGCAGAAGGACCAGAAGGACCTGGAGTATGCCAAGGCTTGAAATCAGGTTGGGATGGATGATGGATGGAGGATGGACAGGTGTGTGTGGGCGGGCGCGGGCGTGCATGGGCATGCGTGGGCGTGAGTGAGTGCGAATGTGAGCGTAGCATGAAATCGCAAGCAACCCCCAAAATGCTCTGGTGCTTTATGGCTTCGTGCTGGGCTGGGCTGGGTTGGGCACCATGAGACAACGACGGCAAACGTGGATGGCGTGTGATGAGTTGTGCCAGTTTGCTACAAAATGAGTATGTTGTCTGTATCAGCTTCCCCCCTTACAGGAGGAGAACTCTCGGTGCCTCTGATCGCCGCTGTTGGATTCCGGAGGCCGATTACGTCCGCGATGTGGTTGCCCGGTTCAGGTGTCAGCCGAGTCGCGTCTCGTCGGTAAGGCATACGTGGTATGCACGAGGCACCCGTGTCCCGTGTTTTAATTGGCGTGAGGAGCGCTATGAATGAAACGGCCTGGGGCGTTTTGCGCCCTGTGCACGCTGTGTGCCCTGTGCGTCCCAGCTGTGCGTCCCAGCTGTGCGCCCCTCCAAACAAACGCCCGCTGCAGCCACATGGAACTGTCTGCCACCTGCACAACGGTGCCCGCCGCCCGCCGCCCGCCGCCAATATATGCTCCCCGGACGGAGTGATGACCCGTTTATGATTTTCGTCAAGTCTAGAAGGGCCGTGAACATGTCCGAGCGAAAGTCCAGAATCTGCAATGGCACTGGGCTCTTTCGTTTTGAAGATGTCATCGAAGCAACGGCCGACAAATGACAAATGGCTGCCGCGTTAGATTCATATTCTCCCCCTCCCTCCCTACCTGCCTCTCTCTATTCACTCCAGCCTCATCATGAGCACAACGTTTTCCTTGGCCAATTTTCATCCTGGTGGCCTGGGAGCTTTGCTAGCCTCTGTCTGACCTTGCCCTGACATGTGTGATAGATCACATTTTCGTTCCGGCTGAAACAATGATATTCAATCGACGATCAGACTAGCCGTCCGCCCTGCCCATTGTTTCCTTTTCTTTCTTTCTTCCTTTCTTTTGTTTTTGTTCCTGGATGCCACCCCTCTTTCCCTGATCAGACATACGCCAGAACGGACAGGGACAGAGACATACGGGGTTCGTGCGTTTCCAGCAGCCAGAGCACCATGTCCCAGGACGCGAGACATCACCCGTTGGAGTGGATCCCCGTATAACGTCCTCGCTCTTATAGCGTGGTCCTGCTTTGCTTTTTTTTTCCCTTTGGCAGGGGCAGCATGGGGGAAAACTGATTGTGTAGCTGCGCCATGTCATATATCAAGAAAAGACTATCTGAGATCGAATCATGCGTTTTTCGTCTTTCTTTATCTTTCTTCTTTCAACGTCGTCGAAACCTCGACTGTGATGTCCGACAGATATCCGGATCCTATTTTCCAGCCGCACTTGCGCCGTCCCCGATTATGCGGTGAGGGATGGGATGGATAGGAGGCTCAGAGACCAACAAGGCGGGTACGTGGGTACGGAAGACCTAGGCAGGGCAAAGACTCAGGGGTCGTCGGCAAAGGGAGCATGGCGGGCAGAGAATTCCCGCGTCCTGGTTCCAGCCAGGCTCGTCTTGTCGTCGGACAGGCCGTGTCCAAAAGATGTTAGTGCTGTTGGACTGCAGCAACCCGTGGCTCCCCGTGGCTACTAGCCGCACATGAAGGATTCTCTTCTCTACCCCTCCACCCGCTCCCCTTGCTCGTGCAGCCAAAAATCTGGTTCTGGGACGACCAAATGAGTGCGAGGCAGTCTATAACTGAATCGTGAATGGAAGGTGCATAATACAGGCACCATATCTGCAGGTTAGGGCACAGAACTGCAGACGCGGGCAGCCCGCAGTGGTCGAAATCCCACCTTACTAAAGGACCGCCAGGGTGGGTGGTGTCGGTAGATACCCCCCTCCAAGTTTCCAGACTCCTTTTTTTCGTCCTGTT
Organism: Ophioceras dolichostomum; assembly: GCA_003049485.1. Lineage (NCBI taxonomy): Eukaryota > Fungi > Ascomycota > Sordariomycetes > Magnaporthales > Ophioceraceae > Ophioceras > Ophioceras dolichostomum. The sequence goes on along the minus strand of PYST01000004.1, from coordinate 226,756 downwards.
CACACAAACACACTCATTAACAGGCACTGAGATAACCCCCCAGGCGGCTTCCGTTTAGGGGAAGTTCATCTAGACTAAATCCTGGCGCGCGAGACCGTACACGTCTGAAGGGGATACAAAAGGGGGAGGTAAGAATAAACACCAAAGACGAAGGGTGAAAAGGGGAATTGGAAACTGTTTCTTTGATTCTTCGTTTCCTATGCGTTTCCCCAGGTTCAGAGGGATACTGCGCCAAGCAGCCCTCGAGCAGACACGGGTCATTGTCAAGATGCCTTGTGCGTGCGAGGTCCAACACGCTCGCAGCATGGTCGTGTTGGTTCGTTTCTGCAAGGACGAAGGCCCTTCCAGTTCCAGCCAGGCAGCTCTCGCTCGAAATTCGGTTCGATGCTACTTCGATGAAGACAATGCCGTTCTTCCTCTCAGCCGCCATGCCGCGTGCAGTAATAGGAATGCCGAATGGCGAGCTCGGCTGGCTCACAGGTCCAACCAACTCTTGCAGTTGGACTTGCAGGCTGGTTGAAGGACTGGGGCCATTCTTGGGGTCTTTCCAGGGGTTCAATACAGCAAGGGCCGAGGCATGTGTGATTGATAGCTTGATGCAGTTTGAATGTGTGATTATTGGTTCAGGATCTGTGACGAGTTAACAATTCGTACGAGATTCCCCTAAAGTTACACCTCAATAGCACGAGATGCCTGTTCTGTGACTGTGTTAATTTTTGGGGCTCTCCTGCAAGTCCACCATTGTCAGTGCTGCCTAACTGCCTGCCTCCTTCCTGCATCCTTCTGCAGTCGCAGCAAGTGCAGTCCAGTGGTGGTGGTGCTGGATGCAGCTTCGTTGACCCCACCACAACCACTTTCCTCCACCCTCTGTCCAGCTTCGATGCCAGCTTGTCCACCTCATTTGGAACCCTCCAGAGCTTTATAAACACGGATTGTGCCACTGCAGCTCAAGAGTCATCGCAAGCCATCGAAAGGGCGAGCCGTTCGACCCGTCTCAGCCGTCAGCGGTTCCCTGATTCGATGCGTTGTGGTGGACTTGCATTGAATGATGGATGGATGAATGGGTCGGCCACCTCAGAAGAAGCCTAACATTTCTTTTATCCCAAAGTTATCCAAGCTCGCCCAGCCGTGCCGGTTTGCACATTCTTCACGCCTTAGACACAGGTCAGGACCTCTCCTGTTGGTCTGCCGAGGGTCCCAGGAACTGAAATTGTTGGGCGATCCCTGCCTGTGTTTCCCGGCCGGTGGTGCTATTTGGGACATCCAAGTCTGGTCCTCCTCTTCCACAGAACCAGAACCTCAACCTCACACCTACCAACTACGCCCAACCGCGTGCTAATCTTCGTTGGGGAAGGGGTTTCTGGTGCATAACTTGGTGCATACCTGGTGCACACCCGGTGCACACCGGCTTTGCGTCCTGAACCTGGAAGCGGGTACTGGAGCATTTCGTTCTCCGAGGCCCTGTGAGAAGACCATCACTGGCAATGTCATATTACCTGCGGACCACATGACAAAGCTTCAACCCCGATCATCAGCCCTGTCCAACTTTTCCTCTTTTGCATCGAACCTGGGCCGCCAGGGACGAGAGAGACACGGATATATCAGCCGGGACTCGAGTCCCTCCTGCCAGTGCCGACGCTAACGCAATCCCCCGCAACATACATCTTTCTTTTCAAGGCAAGCAGCCGGGGACCCTGCCTGTCTTGTCTTGTCTTGTGTCGTCTTGCCCTTGCCCTCTTCCGTCCTGTGCTGGACTCCTGTATCCCCCCCGGCTAAGCTGCCTCGGCATCCAGATCGGAATGACGACCGACGATGGCCTTCCAGACGAACGTGCTGAGAGGCGGTGAGTGGGTCACCGAGACCATCGACCTCAAGGCCGTTATCAAGGCCTCGACCCCCGCAAAGCCGCCGAGGCAACGAGTCTTGAGGCCGCCAAAATGCGGCATCATCACGAGGACTGTGGTCGAGAGTCCTGTTGCGAATCACATCCTCCCCGTTCGGCTACGCTCCGCCCTGCACTCCGATGTTGCTTTTGTGGGGGTACGTATTGTTTTCCTCTGCTCTGTCCCTCCTTTTCTGCCCTTGCTTCCCCTCCTGTATCCAGGGTCGTGGTGTGAGGGTATGTCGTGTGACGCTTGTGGAGGGCAAAAGACGTACTACTCTACCTCTCCTCTTCGTTTCCTCTACGTACCCTGCAGAGCTACTCTTCTCTCACCCGAGGATCAAGCCCCTTGACGGAACCACTTTGGGTGATCAAGCCATTCTGTACAGTCAGGTCGACGGGGAATCTCGTTGGCTCTCGTAGGGTCCCGTCGGTTCTTATCACCGGGTATCTAACTCAAGGCTGTTGTCCCCGGTAGGATCATTTTGTGCACATTCGCGAACTACGACCAGATGGCCAGCTGCAGGACGTTATTCACAAGAACGACTTTGGGGATCGAATTCGCAACGCCAAAGTTATCGGGTCTGTCCCTGACGACGCCACCACTGTCGGGATGAGAGCCAACATCAAGTCGGAGGATGGCGAGGACATCGACATGCTCAACCTCGATGACCCCAACCCGAAGTCCTCCGGCAACCCTTTCGATATCGCCCCGCAAATGCTGCTCGTTGTTCTGGAACGCGGTGACTGCGTTTTTATGGTTCTCCGAGAGAGCCAAGACGGCCGGCTCGAGTTCGTCACGTCACAGTACGAGGTGCCAAACATGCGGGCGAAATATCCGGGCTTCTCCCTCGCCGTTGACCCTAGTTCGCGGTACGTCGCTCTCAGCTGCTTCGAGACCTTGTTTCTAGTCCTCGAGCTCGAGTCCTGGGAGGTCATGAATGAGCGGTATCGACACGGACTCAACCTTCGGCCCGTCAAGACCAGCCGCCTCCGCCTCGTGAACGGCGTGATAAGCCATATGGACTTTCTCTTCCCGCCACGGGAGGATGACTACAACATCATTCTGATGCTCGTAGTCGCGAAGGTCAAAGTGTCTCGCACGGTTGTGTACGAGTGGGAGGCTGGAGAGGATCTGAACGCCGTTTTTGCCCACGAGAAGCCCGGCCATCGGCTCCCAGATAACGCCAAGTTGCCCATATTACTCATCCCTCTGACCGTCAAAACGACCTTCTTCGCCGTTTACGAAGACAAGATTGTCGTGGGGAGGGATGTGCTCGTCGGTCCACCGAATCTGGCGACATTCGAGATCACGAACCCCGCGCCCTCAGTGCTACATCATCAACCGAAACCTCCTCTGTGGGCAGCCTGGACACGGCCGTTCCGGCTTCCACAGTGGACCAGTGACAAGGATAACATCTATCTTGCCAGAGAAGATGGGGTCGTCATGTTTCTGGATATCGACTCAGACAACATTCTGGGGGCGAGCCAGATTCTGAAGACTTTGGACTGCAACATTTCTGGTGCATTCTGCTCTTTGTATGACCAATTCGCCGACATATTGGTAGTGAGTGGTGATTCTGGCCCAGGAGCCATCTGGCAGGTATGCAGCCGCACCCATTTCTTTGGCTCCTCTTTCTCGCTATTTTGCGCTACCACCAATCCCCCCATTCCCTCTAGGTTCGTTGTTGTTTCCTCGAAGGTTTACATTGACTCTTACCGCCTCCACCCTTTCCGCAAATAGCTGCTGCCGCGGCAGGACCCCCTCAAGTTAGGGGTGATTCCAAACTGGCACCCGACGGCGGATTTCGTCACGACAGACGAATTCTCTAGGTCGGATCAAGTGGCCAGCACTCACGGAGGCAGAGAAACGCCATGGTCTCGTCGTCCTCGGAATGTGTACAGTGCCCCGGATCGGATATTCGCTGCTTCGGGGAGAGGAGTCACAGGAACGGTCACAGAGTACAGGTACGGCTTGCAAGCGAATATTGGCCTGTACTTCGACTGTTTGCCGACAACGACGCACGCCTGGCTCGTTCCGGTGAGCCCAGGGTGTCTTGGCGCCGGATACTATTTGATCATGACGATGCCCGACAAGTCCACCGTGTTTCAGCTCCCAGATGACCTCTCCGAGGTGACGGAGCCTGACAGCGAATCGGTTCCGTTCGACCTGTCCTCGAGAACTATTGCAGTGGCCCGCACACTAGACGACATGATCATACAAGTCACGGAGACGTGCATCGTCTGTGCCTCTCCAGACAGGAGGTGCGACTCCCCCCGCTGGAAAATTGCTTGCCAGAGCTTAGCCCAAAGCCTTCTCAAACACAAGGCTATTAGTGCCCAAGACAGTTCAGTGACATCAAACTCGGTGTTTTTAGCTGACTTTATTCTACCTCATACTCAAGTTTCCGCACCGTGCACCCGGACCTGAATCCAGAGGATGGCACGGTTGTTTCACACTCGGACATCATCGAGGACATGATTGTTTTGTCTAGAGGCGGCTACGACCAGTCAATTGTAGACCTCTACAGAGCCGGACCCGACACTCCGCCAGCATCGGTTGTACCGTCCACACACGTCGAAGGGGAGGTGACGTGCGTATCCTTCGCCATCATTGGCGAGCGTCGCTTCGTGCTATTGGGTTTGTGGAAAGATAGCAGCCCTAGCCTGATGCGTCTACCACTTGACGGTATAGACGCAGGTCTCGCGAGTCCGATTCCTCTAGACTTGGGTAATTACAACCAGCTGAGTGCACTACCCTGCCTCTGGACAGCGCGTCCTCACCTCATCCTCATCTCGGACGTTGCTGACATGAGTGGCATAGGATCGGTCAATTCTCAGCCTAGTCCCGACTCCGACGGTACTGGGAGCATCGGCACCCTGATCGAAGCGTTTACTAGCATCGTCTGTATAAAGACGAGCGAAACCTGCGTCGCAATGGTCCTCGGAACTCGCAACGGCGCGGTTCTGACGACTTTCATGAGCGCGACCGGAACGGACCCCAGTTTTCGGATCGAGCACTATGGGCTGACTGCCGTGACGGTCAGCGCCACGAGCTTCTGTGGCAGGGACTCGGTGTTTGTCTGTTGCGACTCGGCCCTGACCCTGCTGACAGACCTCGATGCAGAACGTAAGATGTCTTTCAAGGCCAAATATCGGGTCTGGCCGGTCGATGCACAAGACTCCAGCAAGCCAGCCCATCCCATTCACTCGGTGACGGTCCTGGACAGCAGCTTCAGCGACAACCCCGGCCATATCCCGATGCTACTCGCGGCTGGTCCCCAGCTTCTCATGGCCGCATTGCTGCCCCACCCGCAGCAGGTCCAGAGGAGCATTTCACTACATGGAACCCCGCTAAGGATGATTTATTCCCATCACCTCGGGTGCCTAGTTGTGGCCGTGGAGCGCGACAGGGCTCCTACGCTTGCGTTCATTGATCCGGATACTGGCAAAGACCTGGCGCGAGCGACGGACAAAGAACGTAACCCCCTACCATTCATCTCAGGCCTGGGCACGAATGGTGACTCGGTCCACAGCATAGCCGAGTGGGTCTACCAGAAAGACAACAACACTTGGTACTATATTCTCGTCACAACCAAGAATGGCCAGTTGCTGGTGGTGGATACGGAGAAGGAGCAGCCGCTGGCTGCAGATGTCAACGATAACGAAGGCGGACCTCGGCTTCGCTACTCCACTCGCTTCAAACGGAGATGCCCCGATGAAATATATTCCGTTGTCGGGCACTCCAACGGCCTGATCTACTGCACCGGCACAACGATCCACTGGGAGATTCTCGTTGATGCAGAGAAGAAACTGGAACTCTGGAAGAAGTTCGACTTGCGGTCGCCAGCCACCACGCTGCAGGTCGTCAACGGGAAAATAGTGGCGCTGACCCATGACGACTCTGTGTTTGTCATCAACCCAACCATCGACAACATGTCGAGCGAGATGACGCTGGAGCACGCCGACATCAAGGCCCGCCCCGCCATGCACATGATCCAGTTATCCGGATGGGAGAGGGAGAGAGAGCGAGAGCGGGAACGGGAAGCGATCACAACTGGAGGCAGTGACAGCGGCAGCGGCGGAGGCAGCTCGATACTACTGGTGAGCGACCGAGTCAATGGGCTTGCGGGACTCTGGATCCCATGGCAGCAACCAGGGAGAGATTGCGAGGTCATGTTCGAGGCCGAGCTGCCAGCGTCGGTGCTGAAGTTTCGACGCGGCCGCACCCGCCCGGGCTGGCTCCAGGCGCTGCGGGTGCCCGAGTACGGCGTGCTGCCCAGCACGCTCGACGGAGCCGAGATTCTAGGCATCTGCTTCAACGGGTCGATGCAGCACGTCACGCTCATCGGCATGGAGATCTGGGCCGTGCTGCGGCTGGTCCAGAACCTGGCCATGGCGTCGCCGCTCATGTACCCGTTCACCTACGATCGCCCGACTGCTGCCGGCCGCGACAGCCGGCACGGCAGCCACGTGCTGCCGCCGCTGCTCAAGGAGGACGACGATCGCGACGACTGCGACGACGATTACGACGCGGAGCCCGTCGAGGACGAGAGCTATGAGATGCAGATCGACGGGGACATGCTGAGGCGGTGCCTCGACAAGAGGTGTCTGAGGCAGATCTTCGCGGGGCCGTGGGGCCGGGCGCGGCAGCGGAAGCGATACGTCCAGAGGCTGGCCGAGCTGCTCCAGGAGGTCGAAGGCGGCATCTGGACTGCCGGGCTACAGGGGCCCGAGCAGGACGAGGAGCGGTACTTTGAACTTGTCTACGATATCATGGAGTACTACCTTTCACCGGTTATGTGAGGCTAGGAAGGTCATGTAGGGACCTCAGGTATAGATAGGGAGGCAACATGGGTAGGCTGGCAGATCGGGTAGATGTGAATGAACAATCGATGCCTTTTTCTTTTGTCGATCTCGTCTGGTCTTCTGCATCTTTCCTTGTTTCCCCTTTACCTTTCACGCTTTACAGCGGCTCATTGGCACCGTGCACGAATCTGAACGACGCCTGGGATTCGGCTAGCAGGGCTGGATAGTTGGGAGGTCCACGAATGTGTCTCGTACCGACTGCTTGTTAGAGGAACATCGGCCCGTAGTGTTGAGATTTCACTGCCTGGTGAGCCCCTGAAGGTGCCCCCTGAAAGCCCTAGAGAGCATTTGTACGCTGCAGGTGTAACTCACCACGGCATGGCTGTGCTATCTGTGGCTTGAGCGTAGCCCAAAACTACAATTTGATGTGTGGTTTCGAAATTGACGGCGAACCCCACTACTGCAACCCACACTTCGTCAGCATGCAGAATTTCTGCCCCGCACAACAGCCTCTCCAACTGACAGCGGTGTTAAACCACCCCTAAGTTCACCCTACGGCGCCCGGTGAACTTTCGGATTCGGGATTATGTCGAGTGTCTATGACTCGAATAGTCGAAGGCAACCTGCGCCCGTAGAGAACGCCCTGAGTTATACCAGGGCAGAGTTCTCGAAATTGTGAGTCGAATGAGTCACTGACGTGCGTGGTTGTCTGTGGCTTCCAATCCTGTTGAACGATTGGTGGCTTTACCCCGCCTGTGGCATAAGTGCTAACGTCTTATATTTGCCTCTTGTAGCCGAACTATCTAGGTCGTTGTAAAGTGCCACCTAGGTAGGAAAGGACGAAGAATTTCCCGCCCAACCGAACATTCGTCGCGCGTGAAGCTTTTCCAGTCTATCTACTACACAAGCCCCGGCATCTCCCCCAACTACGAAACACGCGAAACACGGCCAGCCAAAATGCCGCCCAAGAAAAAGGGTAACAAGAAGGGCGGGAACGACGACTGGGAGGCGGAGGCTCTTGCCGACACGACAAACGCCGCTCCGCCACCGGCAGCGGCCGAGAACGGCGACGCTGCCGCCGCCGAGAATGGCGACGGAGCGGGCGAGGAGGAGCCAGCCAGCGGCCTGATGGCGCTCATGCGCAAGAACAAGGAGAAGCGCAAGAAGAAGGGCCTCACCGAGGACTTCGTCGAGGACGAGACCCCGGACGGTGATGCGGGAAAGGCTCCCGAGGAGGCCACAATGGACGACGAGTTTGCGCTACCAGAAAAGAAGGGGAAGGGCGGCAAGGGCAAGCAGGGCGCTGCTGCTGCTGCTGCTGCTGCTGCTGCTCCCGCAGACGATGGCGAAGAGGGAGGTGACGGCAGGGTAAAGACAAAGGCGGAGAAGGAGAGGGAGAAGAAGGAGCGGGAAAAGCAGAGGAAAAAGGAGCAAGTAGGTCTCCCGCGCTGACTCAACATGGGCGATATCGTGGGGCTCAACGCTGACTTTGGCGGACATCGTACGTGTCTGCGCATCTCAATAGGCAGCGAAGAAGAAATCCGCTGGCCCGACCAAGGCAGAACCAGCCAAAGCCGCCGCTCCTGAGAAGAAGGAGGCCGCTCCAGCGGCTGCGCCTGTTGCTGCGGCCGAGACTGGTGGCAAGAAAAAGAAGATCCCAGCACATCTGGCTGCTATCCAGAAGCAACAGGAGGAGCTGCGGAGGCGACAGGAGGAGGCCGAGGCTGCCGCGGCGGCGGAGAAGGCGCGGATCGAGGAGGAGGAGCGCAGGGAGGCCGAAGCGCTCAAGCGCAAAGAGGAGATGAAGGCGTTGAAAAAGCAGAAGGAGAAGGAAAAGATAGAGCAGCTGAAGAAGGAGGGCAAGTTCCTGACCAAGGCGCAGAAGGAGGCCAGGGCAAGGAACGAGGCCAAGTTGCAGCAGATGATCGCCGCTGGCATCAAGGTCGGCGCCCTGGACGAGAAGGACGAGGCGGCCGAGAAGGAGAAGAAGAAGGCCGAGGCCAAGAAACGGGGTGGCCGCAAAGCTGAGAAGGTTTGTTTATCTTGCTTGGCACTACCTTTCCCTTCTGCCTCACAAAGCCCTATTTCTGTCCCTATGATTCCCTGCATGCACTGAAGTGGAAGTACTGACGTGGGAAACACTGACACGCCTTATTTTTGCGCAGGTCGATGAAGAGAAGGCACTTGCGGAGGCTGCGGAGCGTGCAAGGCTCCAGGCTGAAGCGGCCGCCAAGGAGGCTGAAGAGAAGGCGAGGCTCGCCAGGGAGAAGGCGGAACAAGAAGCCGCTGCGAAGGCCGCAGCTGGCAAGGGCAGCGATGTGGAAGATGACTGGGAAGCGGCAGCCGCCGAGGACGACGACGATCTTAAGGATGATTGGGATGCCGACTCGGATGAGGAAGCCGCGAAGAAGGAGGCGAAGAAGGCCGAGGCGGCGGCAGCTAAAGCCGAAGCAGCCAAAGCCGAAGCTGGAGAGGACGCCGACTCGGAAGACGGAGAGGATGAAGACTCTGATGATGAGTCCGATGACGACTCTGAAGACGAGAAAGAGACCGCGGCTCAGGCTGCCGAGGCGCAGAGGAAGCGGGAGGCGGCAGAGAGGCGAGAGAAGGCTCACCAGGCGGCGCTCGCGGCTCGGTCCAAGGACAACCTGCGGTCCCCAATCTGCTGCATTCTCGGGCACGTCGATACCGGAAAGACCAAACTGCTGGACAAGATCCGGCAGACCAACGTGCAGGAGGGCGAAGCAGGTGGTATCACGCAGCAGATCGGAGCGACGTACTTCCCCGTAGAGGCCATCCGGCAAAAGACCGCGGTGGTCAACCGCGACGACAAGATCGAGTTCAAGGTCCCGGGCTTGCTCATCATCGACACGCCCGGCCACGAGTCGTTCTCGAACCTGCGGTCTCGCGGCTCTTCGCTTTGCAACATCGCCATCCTGGTCGTGGACATCATGCACGGGCTGGAGCCGCAGACGCTCGAGTCGATGAAGCTGCTGCGCGACCGCAAGACGCCGTTCATCGTGGCGCTCAACAAGATCGACCGTCTCTACGGCTGGAAGAAGGTGGAGAACAACGGCTTCCAGGAGTCGCTGGCGCTGCAGAACAAGGGCGTCCAGAACGAGTTCAAGAACCGGCTGGAGCAGACCAAGGTGGCCTTCGCCGAGCAGGGGTTCAACTCGGAGCTCTTCTACGAGAACAAGTCGATGGCCAAGAACGTGTCTCTGGTCCCGACGTCGGCGCACACCGGCGAGGGCATCCCGGACATGCTGAAGCTGATCCTGCAGCTGACGCAGGAGCGCATGGTCGGCTCGCTGATGTACCTCTCCGAGGTGCAGGCCACCGTGCTCGAGGTCAAGGCCATCGAAGGGTTCGGCATGACCATCGACGTGATCCTGTCCAACGGCATCCTGCGCGAGGGCGACCGCATCGTGCTCTGCGGCACCGAGGGCGTCATCAAGACCAACATCCGCGCGCTGCTGACGCCGGCCCCGCTGCGCGAGCTGCGTCTCAAGTCGGCCTACGTGCACAACAAGGAGGTCAAGGCCGCGCTGGGCGTCAAGATCAGCGCCCCCGGCCTCGAGGGCGCCATCGCCGGCTCGCGCCTGCTGGTCGTGGGCCCCGACGACGACGAGTCGGACCTCGAGGACGAGGTCGAGTCCGACCTGGCCACGCTCTTCAGCCGCGTGGCCAAGTCCGGGCGGGGCGTCAGCGTGCAGGCCTCGACGCTGGGCTCCCTCGAGGCCCTGCTCGACTTCCTCAAGGAGTGCAAGATCCCCGTGGCCAACGTCGGCATCGGCCCCGTGTACAAGCGCGACGTGATGCAATGCGGCATCATGCTCGAGAAGGCGCGCGACTACGCCGTCATGCTGTGCTTCGACGTCAAGGTCGACAAAGAGGCCGCCGCGTACGCCGAGGAGCAGGGGATCAAGATCTTCACGGCGGACATCATCTACCACCTGTTCGACGCGTTCACGAAGCACATAGAGGAGCAGACGGAGCGCAAGAAGGAGGAGTCGAAGCTGCTGGCCGTGTTCCCCTGCGTGCTCAACACGGTCGCCGTCTTCAACAAGACCGCGCCTATTGTCGTTGGCGTTGACGTTGTTGAGGGCCAGCTGAAGCTCAACACGCCCATCGCGGCCGTCAAGGCCAATCCCGTGACGGGCGTCAAGGAGATCGTGAGCCTGGGCAGAGTGTATGTTTCTTCTCCCTCCCTCTTCCTTTCCTTTTCCTTGGATTTTGCCATCATAATTCTCGTGAAGTGGACTATCAAACTGACAAAAATATGTCTTTTCCCCCCCATATCCAGAACTGGTATCGAGCGAGACCACAAGCCGATCAACGTCTGCAAGAAGGGCCAGCCCTCGGTGGCCGTCAAGATCGAGATGGGCGGCCACCAGCCGACGTACGGCCGCCATCTCGAGGAGAAGGACGTCCTGTACAGCCTCATCTCGCGCGCCAGCATCGACTGCCTGAAGGAGTTCTACCGCAAGGAGGTCTCCAACGACGAGTGGCAGCTGATCATCAAGCTGAAGCCGTTGTTCGACATCCCTTAAGAAGATTGCCGTTGCACGTGGGTGGAATTCCTTTGTTTGTCACCCCTAAGGAAAACAGAGAACTAGCCATACCGACCTAGATACCTATACAGCATGGAACAGGTATGAGAACTGTCTTCCATGTCTCGCTCTTCTCTTCTTCTCCTTTGCTCTTCTTGGCGTGGATGGGATGGGTGCATCATGGGGAAGGGGGGAAGCGTGCGATACGTCATATACTACTGTGTTGGCTGTTGCTGTTCAGCAGGGAGGCTGATGGGGTTTAGACGCAGCAAGGGAAGGACTGGCGGGGCAGAGAAAAAAAAGGAGAGTGAGAGAAGGGGAAGAAAGGGGAACACCAAAATGTACATTTAAACTTACCGGAGCAGACCGGGTAGGTGCAGTTATTGAATTATTTATTGGCATTTTTATTACCTATCATTTCGTTCTCGTAAAATCTCGGTCGGTCAGCTTCAACAGTGGCCTGAGGGACACAACACCGCAGACCCCCAGAATCTCCGAAGTCACTATGTATCGTTGCGGTAGGTAGGTACCTACCCCCTTCCCTACCTAGGTAATTAAGCCTAGGCAGGTACTAGGTGGGCAGTATAGATAGCTCTTCAGGAAGGAAAAGGGAGCTAAGTAGGGTCGGTATGAAAAGACCCCGATTCCATATCATGTGGGACTAACTTTCTAATAACAAAAAGAAAAACGAAAAAAGAACAGGAAGGATTCTTTCTCTACCTAAAAACAGAGGGGGGGATTGAATGCGCAAAAAACCATCGAAGCCAGTCGTAATGCTGATAAGAATGAAAAGAGGACGTGCTTTTTTCCTTTTCCAGTCTTTCACATTCTTCTTCATCTATTTATCACCGACACAACATCCGTCCGTCCCCGTATAGCTCGCGTGAGCCTGGGTGGGTGGGTGGATGCAAAAGTTGCGAAAGATGGGAGGGTTGGTTGGTTGATCGTGTATGTCTCGAACCTTCAACAAGCTGGGGAGGGCAATAATTTGTTTCGCCTCTCTTGCCTGATCTTTCTCGCTGCGCTACCAGCAATGTATTACCCAAATCAAGTGACACACGGAATGGATTCAAGCGAGCAGAGGAGAAGCAGTGGCAGCAGCAAGGGAGCAGCCAGGAGTGGTAGAAATATGTGAGGGAAAGCGAAAGGGAAAAAAAGCCTTGTTTTATGATTTCCTTCTCTTCCTTTGTCGTCAAGAGTCATTCGTCTAGAAGGGTGTACCAGAAGTCAAGAATTCTAGAACTCCGGAACTGGGGAGGATGAGATGCTAATGGCGCCTTCAGCGGTTTCCGCCTCCTACGACTCGTTGGCCGCTTTGGCATCAGCATCCGTCATCTCCTCGTCCTTGGCACCCCCGTCGGCACCCTCCTGCGCGGCCGCCTCCTTCGCCGCTGCGTCGGCTGCGGCCTTCTTGGCTGCCGTCTCGGCGTCCAGCTTGGCCTGCAGCGCCTGCCGCTCACCCTCCACCTTGTCGAAGTGGCGCTGAGCGATGGGTCCGGCCATGGCGCGGATCTCGTCCATCTTCGCGGTGTAGACGGCCTTGGTGGCGTCGTAGCCGTCCTCGTAGAGCCAGTCCTGTGTTTGCGAAAGTCAGCTGCGATGTCCCTGATAATCTCGTGGTTTTCGGCTATCGTGATATCCTTGATGGAGTGGGGGAAAGGCGTGCAGAACGGAAGCAAAGTTCTTACCTCGGTCTCGGCCAGTTTCGCCAGGATCTTTTCCTTCTCCTCTTCGCTGGCGAATTCTTCGTAGACGCCGCTGAGCTTGTTGCGGACATCGTAGACGTACGTCTCCAGCTCGTTCTTCTTCTCCTCCGTGTCGGCGACCAGCTTGTCTTCCATCATCATGGCGGCTTCCTTCTCGGTGAGGGACTCCTTGCCAGCCGCATCGAGTGACTGCGTAGCGGCGACGATGGGAAGCTCCCCCTTTCGGACCTGCTTCTTTACCTTGCGTGTCTTGGGCTGCTTGGGAGCCTCCTCCTTGGCGCCATCCGTCTCCATCGCCTGTGGCGGGAGCCAAGTTGGCCCGGTTAGTTTCATGCGACTTGGTAGGTGCTCGGGCATGCCCAGTTTGGGGGGACTAGAAGTACGGCGCCGTCGTCGCTTGAGTGGCGAGTCCGGCCCGTACATCATCTCGGTAGCGCCGTCGACCGGAGGAACCGGCGGAATCGACCCTGGGATAAAAATACTACTCACATCAGGATCCTTCTTGTCGTCCTCCTTCTTCTCCTCCTCCACCACCTCCTCGATCTCCTGATCCTCGACGAAGTAGCCGCTCTCCACATTCAGGATTCCATGTATGTTGACGCGTGCCTTCAGCTTGCAGATCATAAAGTCGTCGGGACCGTTGTTCGCCTTGACGCCCTTGACAGAGAAGCGGCCGATCCAGGGGTTTATTGTGGCAGGAAGTTCGTCCGGCTTAGCGTATCGGGCCTCGAGGTCGAAGGGCTGTTTACGGTAGAAGGTTAGGATCTTGGTTGAGGGCAGCAGGTTGCCTCTGTTAAAAACAACCAGGCTGGTGTCCTCATCCGGAATATCGGGAGCCTTCTCCCAGCAGAACTCGATCGGGTACGAGATGACGTCCTGGACGGCGAAGTCGCGGACCTTGAAGATGGGCGAGAGGATGGCGCAGCTGAAAGCGCAGCCGCGCGCGATGGCCTCGTCCTGGTTGAGCGTGAAAGACAGCTTTTTGTTGAAGAAGGCGGTGATGCGGTCCTTGATGGCGGGCACACGCGTGCCACCACCGACAAGCTCGACTGCGTCGATGGCGTCCACGCTGAGCTTAGCCTCGGCCAGCGCCTGGCTCAGCACCGACTCGACCGTGCTGAGCAGCGGCTCCACCATAGCCTCAAACTCCTCGCGCGAGACCATGGCCTTGACGTCGATGTCGTTCATCAGCGACTCGATGCTGATCGGCGCCTGTTGGTTGGCCGACAGGATCTTCTTGGCCTTCTCGGCCGCACTGTACACGCGCGACTTGGCGCGGGGGTTCGAGAAGATATCGATCTTGTACTGGCCGAGGAACTCCTTCTGCAGGTGGTCGACGAGCGCCTTGTCAAAGTTGCGCCCACCGAAGTGGCGGTCGAAAGCGGTCGCCTTGACAGCCAACTCGCCCTTCTTGAACTCGACAACCGAGACGGCGTAGTCGCTGTGGCCGATATCGATGAAGACGACGCGGCGTGGCGTTTCGTCGGCAGCGGGCAGGTCCAGCTTGGTGATGCCGTAGCCTAGCGCCGCGGCTGTGGTGTCGTTGATCAGACGCAGCGTCTTCAGGCCAGCGATCTCGGCCGCATCCAGCAGGGCCCGGCGCTGCACGTCGGTGAACCAGGCTGGTACGCTCATGACCATGTCCGAGACTGGAAGCTTGAGCTCGTTGGCTGCCGTCTGCTTGATCTTGCCCAGGAACATGGAGATCAGCTGTGTGGCTGTGAACTTCTCCTTCTTGCCCTGATACGAGACCTCGGCTCCGACCTGGCCGTTCACGTCGACCAACGGAGCCGAGATGTATTGTTGCTCGACTTCGATATCGGGGTGGCCGAGGACGCGACCCGCCAGTCGCTTCAACGAGCCGACAGTGTTCTTGAGGTTGGAGATCTCCTGGGTCTTGGCGGCCTCTCCCAGGTAGCGGGACTTGGGCCCGAAGCCAACAAGTGACCTGTTGTGTGCGCGGCGACAGAAGAAATCATGCATCAGCATATGTCATATGCATTCGATGGTGCAGCCAGTCTGCCTACTGGCCCGGCTTGGACTGCGCGTGTGAGAAGGGATAGATGGGGATGGGGAGAGAGGGGGTAGTCTGTGGTTGACTTACGGAGTTGCCCGGTTAGAGACCTCATTGGTGATCTAGAGTGATTGCGAATAGACAGGTCAGCGCGCATCCCCGGGAGACACAAAACCTTGCCACCGCTATGTAGAAATGGGAGTGGTCGAAAAGGTTCGGAACTTGGGCAAGCGCAAAGGGGACAGAGCCCTGGCGCGTGGCGATCACTTACCACGTCGACACCCCGATTCCGGGCCACCGCGATGACGGTGTTGAGCGAACCGAAGTCGACACCTAGGAGACGTTATGTGTTAGGTTCGGCGTGTTCCACAGGGTTGCGACTCGAGGGCGCTCGAGATAGGGAGGTGGGCGACTTACCAACTACAGACATGGTTGCGGTATTCTGTGGTCCTGGAGAGAATCGTGTGAGTCTTGGATGTGGCCGAAGAGCCTCGGTAGGTCTGTTCAAAGAGGAACAGGCCGAAGCACGATGAACTGGCGCTTGGGGGTGGAGATCTTGGTCTGGCTGGCCGTGGGCGCAGTTCTTTGTTTGGACTTCCAACAACCAAAACACCGAAAGCAAAGCTGCCCAACACAACAGGGGGCTCAGTTGGCAGCGAGATGGAGGTCAATGAACAGTAGCAAAAAGATTCAACTAACAGGCCGGTAAAGTGGTGAAGAGAATTCTGGTCGGGAGAGAGACGAGGCCGTCTTCTTGGGAAGTGAGGCTGTAGCTGTAGTGTGATGGTGTTTCTGGTGGGAATTTTTTTTGACGCAAGGCGATGCAAAGACATGTGGTTGTATGGGGTTGTATGTGAAGTGTGAGCAGTAGCAGTTTAGCACCACCCGCCAGGCTGCCCCTCATTGTAGAAAAACAAAAGCGAAAAAAAGGTCTTCGCCTGTCTGAGGGACAGCGTCACTGGGCCCACGCCCTCCCTAGGTGGGGTGAGTCCGTTCTCGAACTCGCTGGAAGGCGAGAGAACTTTCGCAGACAGTGCAAAATTGGTGCCTTAGGCGCAAAGTTGGCGACCCTGTTACTGGCGCAACCAGCAAAATCCCCACCAACACTAAAGCCCATTAGCAAAGCAACAGGAACCGGACTGTGCCTCATTTTTTAATACAAAAGAAGCTGAACCTGTACGAAGCTTCCTAAAATATATTTAGATGCTGGGATTGGGAAATAGGCACTTTCAGCATTAGTATTAAGGCCAAAAGTGCCTGTCGTTCTTGCTGTCACGAAGTTCACTTTGGGGGGATTTGGGGAGCTTATCGCTTATCAGAATATCCCACTCCAGGGGCACATCTATCACCCCACCCCCACCTTCCCACAAAGTTAATCTCGCCCGGCTGACGTTCGGGAAACCCGGGCAGCAGAAGACCTTCACCGCCGACTGCCTCTGTGCCTTGGGTGCCTTTTAGGCCCATCCAGATCACTAACGGTCCGGGTTCTCGCCTCGAGTTTGATGAATCCCGCCTCGCCGGCTTGGGAAACCGACCTTGGCAATAGTCACAGCACCTCTGGCATCAGCTAAAATATTGGTCATATTACGAAATGCAGCGGACTGTCGAAACCACCAAGGGGACTCGCAGCGCCGGGATGGAGCCGTCGGTGTGGATGTGAGTCGGAAAGAGTTCGATGAATGGACTGTGTCTAATACATGTATGCACTTATTGAACAAAGCAAAAGCAGCACATTGCTCAGACCGTGCCGAGCTGAGACATCGGCAGCTGTATTGTTGCCCCTTGTGGTTCGAAGCCGAGGCCACTTACTCAACAGATACGGCATTTTTTTGGTGGAAAGAGCTGCAGAAGTGCTCTTTTACGGAGATTTTACAAATGCATTTAGATTCCTATTTGCCCCGTTTCCAACCCAATCTCTCTATTATTCATTTTTCGTAGATGCTAGAGATCTCTCGGTATCGAATCCGTTCCTCGACGTTCTCTCTCTCTCTCTCTCTATGATTCTCTGACTATTCTATCCACCAAATACAACGAAGGAAAAAGAAAACAAAAGTACAAGATCGAACCATGCAGCAGAAACGGTTGGTCTCTATGTCCGCCTCTGTCAGCGATAGCTATTATTCCGCGAATTGGGCGGCCGGCTGGGGTGGCGGCTCGGCGGGTTCGACGGGTTCGAATATTGAGGAAACGGCTGCTGCGCACTGTGCGACCCCTGGATCTCGTTCTCGACGTCGTCGAGGGTCGTGGTGCGCACAAGGCTGGCCCGACCAAGAGGACTCCTCCCCCTGGCCGCGTTGGGGCGCGTGTTGGCAGGCGGCCTCAGCTGCTGTTGGGAGGACGACGATGATGCCGGCGGTTGTTGCTCGTGCTGAGCGCGGCCCCGGCGCTCTGATGCAACCGACGCCAGGCTCTCGGAGCTGCCGGCCGCGCGGTACTGGTGCAGCCCGAGAGGCGGGTGCCCTGGGGTGACGGGCGTGATGGGGGACTCGGGTGGCGCGTCGGTGAAGCCGGCCTTGCGCAGGTCCGTGTCGGAGTACTCGTACACCTGGCCGTGCGGCTGTTGCTGGTGACCCTGGCCGGCGAGGAACTGGTTGAACTGGCTGGCCTGGGCCATCTCGTACTTGCGCCGGTCCTCCTCTCCCATGATGCTCTCGACTCTGCGGGGGAAGTACACAGAGTTGGCCACGGTGTGCGCCGAGATGAAGCTGTCGAAAGACTCGCGGCGCCGCAGCGGGAAGCCCATGTGGCCCGGAACCCCCTGGTTGACGGTGGCGAGCGAGTCGTTGGCGTGTTGGTACCAGCCGTTGGGCCCACGCTCCGGCGCGAAGAACATGCCTTCCAGCTTGGCGGGAGGCTGCACGACCGGGCCTCCATTGGCCGCGGTTTTCTTCCCACTGATCTTGCGCTGCATGGCGGCCGCGGGGATGAAGGTCTCGGGAACGACGTTGAGGTCGTCGCCGGCCTCTTCAGCCTGTTCGATGGCCTCCTGGGCCGTGGTGGTGCCGTCTGCGGTGGCCGCGTCGGCTCTCGGCCCGCCCCAGGTCCGCTGGCCGGCGGTGAAGAGCCCGTACACCATGTAGTACCAGTTGAAGAAGGGGTTGAGGATGAACATCATGGGATATAGCCAGATCTTGAAGCGGCGCAGCTTGGCGCCGAAGTAGATCATCATCAGCCAGTTGAGCCCCAGCGAGATGGCGATGAAGCCGACGGGCAGGTCCGACACGCGCTTGGTGGTGGTTAGGATGGCCAGCACCATGACGAAGAACAGCAGAGCGGTGGTTCGGATGGTGTTCTGCATGAAGCGGACAAGAACAAGCAGCGGGTAGCGCTTCCACAGTCGCCAGTCCGTCAACATGCAGACCTCGTTCGTCAGGAACCCCAGGAACCAGCGGCGGCGCTGCTTGATTAGCGAGCGGTACGTCTGCACGGCTTCGGTTTTGCAGAAAGCCGACGTGCACATCTGGATCTGGTACCGCTTCTTGGCGCCGATCATGAAGAGATGCGTCAGCCAGCGGTCCTCGCCCAGATGGCACTTGGCGAAGTCGAAAAGGTCCTCGCACTGCTCGGCCTTGTCGGCGAAGTAGTACTTGGCCATGCGCCGGAAGGCCGAGAAACGCAGCATCGTCAGAGCGCCGGGCAGACATGTCACGGCGCCACAGCCGGATTCGACCGTCCGCTCGAACAGCTGGCCGTGGATGTACTCCATGTCCTGCAGCAGCGTGATGAGGCTGTGCTTCTTGGTCGTCGACGTGATCACGCCCGTCATAGCCAGCATCTCCCGCTTGTTGCCCGGACTCAGCTCCATGTCATAGACAAAGTTCTGCAGGCACACTTTATCCAGGATACAGTCGGAGTCGATGAAGAGGATGAAGAGGTTATCGTTCTTCTTCAAATACTCCTTGTACACCTTGTCGATGAGCTTGAACGTCGACTTCTGGCAGTGCCGCTTGCCGCCGTGCGGGAACCTGGAGACCGTGATGCGGGCGGACTTGTAGGTGACGTCGATACTCTTTGGGTAGGATTCTAGTGTGAGCGGGACGCCGAGGTTCTCGATGGTGTTGAGGTATAGCTCGTCCTCCTGATCTCCGTCGAACGAGAGGAATACATGGATGCACGACGGCGGGTAGTCGCAGTCCACTACCGAGTTGATGGCTGTGACGAGCACCGCCGGATCCTCTTTGTACACCGGCATCACGATGACGACCTTGGGCGCCGAGATCTCGTCTAGCACCTCCTTGACGCGGTTTTTTCGCCCCAGTTGGTGCGTGACGAAGTGGTAGACGCAGAACAGCCATGGGATGGTCAGGAGCCCGGCGAACGACCAGAAAGCAAACCACTGCAGTACAGCCACCATCTGTTTGGGCCAGACGTTGACGACCACGGCCGGAAGCGGTAAGGTGACAATCATGATGGGAAGGAATATACCCCTACAATGAGATACCACGTGAAGAGCGCGAGTTAGCACAGCACACCTAGGTCCGTTCATCTCTGATCTCCCTCCGTCCCACCCACCACCAGTCCCGTCCCCACCCGGAGCCGTCCCCAAATGGATTTCCCAGGAGAGCCCAGGATTACTTCATCCAGACATCGAAATACTACTTACCTAAAACAAATGAAAAGAATGCCAACTACCACGGCCAGGACCCTGATGGTCCAATGCTCTGCTTTGATAAAAACCTTGACCAGGCAGTAGACGAAGGCAGCGATCCACAAGAACCATTCCAAGGCGGCGGCCAGCATAACCAGGCCGACAATGGCGGTATAAATGATCTAGCGAGAGATTTGCTGTGAGTACTTTCGATCTGCTTGTTGTTTTCATTGACGGGTTTGTTCGCTCCTCACCTCGTGGACGGGCCATTCTTGAAGAAGAGCGTCCCCAGCCATCTTCGCGGTGGCGTATCCGACAGCGCGGAGGAGCAACGAGAGAGTCAGAGAGTAGTTTTGCTCGAGATCGCCTGTCGCCGTGGTTCGCTGAAGGTGACAGAGAACGAAGAAATGGAATTGCCAGGTCACCGGGCGGATGCCTGCATATATGGGCCACTGATGAGGTTGCCCATTCGCCTCACCAGCAAGCCGCGACTGGCTGGGCCAGCAGGATCTTGACAAGTCGTTTTCCTTGGTTCTAAAAACAGCCTGCGGAGCCAGGGTCGCGACACGGGAGGAAACGTGGGTTGACGCCCGATCCGGGGCTTCGTTTTGTCGAGTGACACCAGCGGGGCGGACTCAGAGCACGCGGTCGGATCGCAATGAAGGATACCGTTTTTTCCCGTTTCTTCTGCTTCTTATTGCGATGAAGCAAGTGAAAGAGATATGATAAGGAAAAGGGGGGCAAAGAATGGGATGATATGGTGAAGACAGGGAAATACCCAGAGAATCTGGCGACGGGGATGAGAACGGAATTTGCACAAAAAGGAAGGGACTGCGGCAAGACAGCAGTGAAACGAGGCGAAGCCCGAGGACGAGAAGATTTAGAACCGCTAAAAGCTGCTCCTACCTCTTTAGGTAGCTGTTTGGTAGTAGGGAACAATAGGAACGGCGAACACCCGAGTAGTTTGGCACGGGAGAGCCAAAGATTATGAAGTGCTCGCCCTGTCCGCGATGGAAGGATGTGGACAGCATTCGCGACTTCACGGACTTCGGTACCCCCATATCCCGTACACTATCCAGCCTCTCGTACACGTCCCAGTCTACCACCCTGAGCCATCCTCCGCAGGTATAGCCCTCAAAGCAGCAGCCACCGGGCCCACCCGGGTGCTTCCTTGGCCTCATCGTAACATCTTTGACATGACTGGGAGAGGGTGCCGCCAGTGGTCCGCCATAGGTCCGTCGACACACTAAATCGTGGCAATACTAGCCATCGAGGGATGGGCTTGGCGGGGTTCAGGAGAGTCTCTCTCATGTCTTCCTGATGCTCTATACAGGAGAGGCAGTTACTGACTGCCAGACCTACCCTGCCTACTAACCTACCTACCTAGGTACTTTAGGCGAAACGAAGCAACTCGCGCTTCTTTTGACATATAGAAACTGCATACTAGGCATACACGAAGCAGATAGGATATACGCATATCCGTAAGCAATGACAATGGCGGGCTAGACGTCTTCTGCTCGTCACAAAATCGGTGGGAGAGCTGAATTGATCGAACGGAAAGGGATGACAATGGGATGAATTCGTGACTGCTCCTGGAAACGGGCTAGCGCAGTTGACTAATACGACGCTGCGCAGGCAAGCCAGGCCGCCTCGCTACTAAGTTAGTCGCGGATGATGGGACGAGGAAGATTTGAGAGGAGATGGCTACTGAGAGCCGGGCAGCCGCATTGAATCTGCAATCTGCGCCGGTCACGCCGGCGAAAGAAGGACGAGGGTAATAAAGCTTGGTACAAAGGACCCGTATGCAGGTTGATCGGTCGATCACGAACCGTATACGCCCCAGCTGAAAGAGCGGAGAAAACGAGAAGAAAACGAAAAGGGAAAAGAGAAGAAAAACAGGCGGTTTCTTTTCACATCTCAACCCCCGGATTTGCTGCAGGGGGCTCCCGGATGCACTCCACAAAGTGTTCCTTCCAGGAACTTCCAGGGGACTTCCAGGGGAATTTTCCAGGGGATCGGGTAACATCGCCTCCCTCCGACTGCCGCTGGCCGCCCCACTGCCACGTTCCCACCCCAGCTGAATGTTCCGAAACCATGAACACGACGACATCAAGGTTCAGGAGACTTTCAAAGCTACCGGACTCGACCCATCCTCAAGGCGTCACCAAGAGGCGTCTATGCCGTGACACATTGGAGCACCTCATCACCGACCGACCGACCTGAATGGGCTCGTACCGGTACCTTCCTTACCTTAGCTTCTTCCGTATCAGTATGGGCTCGTACCTATCCTATCGTACGTGCGTCTGCAGAGCACGAAAAAAAGAGAAAAGAAAAGAAAAACGACGAGAACGACGAATCAAAGATGAAAGTCAAGGCACGCCTGTCCAAAAGCACTGCCGCCGCCATCATCTTAAAAGCTGATCCCTTCTGTCCCTGCTACAAGGGAGGAAAGAGGAAAAAATAAAATAGGGAAGAAGGGAAGAAGAAAAAGCGGTCCGTGGGCTCAATGGCCCGAAACCCAAAAAGAAGACGGCTCGACGGCTTCCACCGTAGCCAGCATCCGTGTGCTCGTACAACCTCCCAGCTCAGGGATCGACAAGCCCAACATCACACATAACCACACACGGCCTCACCGCCGGCGTCAAGCCTCATCGTATCACCCGAATGCCAAGAGAAGCAGTGAGGATCACGGTCCTCCTCCTCATCACCTCTACCATGCGGAATCTGCTTGCTACTACGTAGAAGGTACTGGCTGAATTTTGCACCGTTACCCAGTGTTTCCCAAGTTTTCCTTTCTTTCCCGTTAGCCCCGATGCCCGGTCCGAATAGAGCGTTTCACCGCGTCTCTTCCCTTGTGTAAAAACAAAAAAAGAGACCCCCATACGTCGTGTTCATTCTCGTGTACGTGAGAACGGCAGGGAGAAGAACATTTCTTTCGCGTCGCCTCTTGGCCTACCTAGGTACTCACTTCCTTCTGCGTTGTTAGTGAGCATGAATCATTCACTCTTTGGCATCGGCCGTCGTAGTAACTGGAAGATGAGATGAAAGAGGGAAGAGAGAGGCAAAACGAATGATTATATACCTAATCTGCCAGTAGACTGGTAGATGGTACAAGGTAATTCAAAAGCATCTCAGCAAAAGAACGATGAAGACTGTTCCCTAATAAACGAATGCTCTCAATCCAGTCTTCCAATCCGGAGTAGGTAGGTACCTGAAAGGTAGGTGGGTAGGGAGTGAGAGAGACAGAGTCAATCAGCAAAACCATGAGTGACCTAGAAGCAGGGGAGGCAGCAGCCTCTTCGTTCCCGTCGTCCTCTCCTCACATCTCTACTCCCTGGCGAACCTGAGTCAACCAAGAGTCGACCTAAAAGAGTACGGATGGGGACGAAACTAGGCCCTTTCTTCAGGAGACAATGTCCCACGCTAGCTCATTTTCTGTCTCTCTCCTTAAACTCAGCACCCCCTTCTCCATCACCAGATAGATCCCTTCGTCCCGAACTAGTAAAAGCCTCGCTCTGACAAGCGACGGTCGTAGACCTTCTAGTAACCCATCCATGGCCTCAGGTCGCCACTTTCGTTCGCCCTTTTCTCTTCTCTTGCCCCACCCCTTGCGAGTACCGGTGGGTTCACGCCTCCCTTCTCTCACCTCCATCTCAGCCGGAAACGACCGACAGATCAAGATCTGCTCCGATCCGACTAGAATTAATGATCCTCTCATGCTCGTCCATTCGTCCTACTCGTCGCACTCCGGGCATCGGTGAACGGTCGGTCGGGCGGGCAGGGATCGGTCGACAGGACGATCGACAGGACGGTCGGTCGGTCGGTCGATCGGCATCCTCGAGGGATGAGAGGGACAGCGGTTCAGCGACGGTCAACCCCTTCGAATGATCGCGCCTTCTCCCCCATGGCATCGTAGGCGACAGACAGGGGGGGTACACGGTCAGGGGTTGGGGTTAGTTGGGGGCGTCTGCCAAGTTAATAGGCCGATATCTGATTCCGCAGAATCACAGGCGGGAACCCATCAAGTCCTAGACATTTCGAAAGAAGAGATCACACGATCCTCGCCGTTAGCGCATTCTTGTTGATGTTGCCGGCATATGTGGTGCATTCCATCGGTGTGTTCCCTCCATGTGGACTGTCAAGCAAAAGGCGCGCCAGAATCGAAAGTCGTGGGGTCAGAGGCTTCAAGGTTCGACCCAGCTTAGTGGGCTGATCGGATGCCGAGGTCAAGCGCGGACAGTAGGGACAACGCTTGTTGCCACCAGGGGGGCGCCATGCCAGCATCTCCCGACTAAGTCGAGTCTCCGCCACACCCGTCCAGTCAAGAGCGGCGTCGACGATTGCCCCGACGGAAGTCGCCGAATCCGCCTCTGGATGCTCCCTTAGACGTCGGCGGCCGCGGTTGTTCGTCCATGGAGTTTCCACCCCTCTCATGCTGGCCAGATTGAGTGCTGCCATACCAGTCAACGTCGCTGAGCTGTAGCTTGCGGCTGCGCTGCACAGGCCGGTCCTTGCCCTGCCTGTCGGAGCGGTTGTAGTAGTGGGAGGATGATTTGCCGTCGTGGTTTCCTAGAGGTGATGCTCGCTGGTGAATATTCATGTTCGGGATCAGAAGCGGCGCCGAGGTTGGTTCACCATCTTCAGTCTCGTTCTCTCCGAGATCGAGGTTCAGCGTAAGGTTCTTGATGCGCTGCTGCTCCTCCCGCTCAGCCTGTTGCTGATTCTTCATGGCGATGGCGAAGTGGGAGTCCGATGGGAGCTCGATCGTTCGAGTCTAGGTAGGCAATGCGTTCAACGCCAAATTAGCCCAACAGATCCATCATCTGCTTTGGGAGCGCAGAGGGCCAGAGAGGTGGCTGGGGTGGAAAGGAATGGAGACGGACCTGTTGGCGGTTGCCTCTCTTCGTGAGGAGTGAGAAGGCCATCGTTCCAGGGGCATTCGGTGCCGCGGCGTCCGAGGCCTCACGAGTCTTGGGCCGCACCGGCAACGGGACGTCGAACAGAGGTTTCCGATCGGATTTTCGCGACTCTAAGCTTTCAGCCATCACCTTTGCAAACTCACGCTCAAACTCTGCCACATCATCGGGATTGATATCTTCCTCCTCTCGGGTGACGACGATGGCCTCGTCTTCCGACTCGCTCTCATGAGGCGAGCCACGTTGGTCGGGGTCCTGGCCAATACGGACACGGTTGGTAAATGTCATCAGAAGCAATGGTGGTCGCGGTTCGCTAGGGCATACCTCGGTGTCGTCATCACCAGAGTCCGCGTCTTCCTCCTCGTCAGCCTCGGGCTCCACGGCGTCGTCGCCCTCTCCGTCATCAGAGGATACCCCGGACGTCGCGTCATCCTGATCCGCGGTCTTGTCGAGCCCTGCGGACTTCTGGTCCTGCGCGACGGCAAGTTGGAAGGCTTTGGAGGCTTCCTCTAGGTTGGACGCCAGCTTCCACTGCGGCCTGGTGTGGGCAAAGACGTCCTGGACGATGAACTCAATGTCCATTGGCAGTGGATCCTTCGTGTAGATGTAATACTACCCAACCAAACGAGAGGTTAGTAAAGTCGGTAACTAAGACAGTAGGTAGGCCCGGCAGTGTGCGTGTCAGTGGGAAACTGTGTAGAGAGATTTCTTACCTGGAAAAAAGAGAGGAAATAGTCGAGCTTCTTCCCCTGGGCGCCCCTGTTGAAGAACATGCCGCACGTCTCGAGTACGGTGGCAATCAGGCGGATTCTGAAATAGTCGTCCGGGAGGTCGAAAGGGTTGAAGCGGCCTGGGACAGGCGGCCCGCCGTGGCCGAAGACCAAGATGCGGTACATGGTATCGACGATGACTGGGTGGTCGAACAATCGATAGTTGTACAGCTCTCCTAGATATTTAGCCTCGGCGATCCGGCGCTGGTTGAACTTGAAGTCGTTCAGCTCCAGGCCGAAGCAGATCGACTCGACGAGCGTGTCGATAACGGTCACGGCGAAGCTGACGTGGTACTTGCAGATGGCACCTAGGAGAATGGCGAGGAGGTAGATGTTCCCAAACTTGACCCTGTCCGGCCGAGTGAAGACCTTGGTCAGGATGGAGACCACCTCTTTCTCCTCCCAGTGAAGCCTGCGAATCTGCTTCAGCACCTTACTGTAGTTGCGCTTCGACAGGTCAATGTAGACCAGCTTCCGGATGAACAACTCCATCGGGGTCCTCTCCTTTTGCTGGATGGCTGGCCGCCGGGGCGGGTTGACGTAGTAGACGGCGTTCTCAATCAGCATGCGTTCCGCCTGGCCGATGTGCTGCACAGACTTCTTGCGCTGGAGAGTCTCTAGGAAGGATGCCATGCGAGGGGAAGTCTCGGGGTTGCGGAGGAGATAGCGGCCGCAGTTCTCAAGGAGGTTGCAGATGATCTCGATGTTCATCTTAGAGAAATCCTCGAGGCCAACCTTCAAGCAGTGAAAGACGACGTGCTCGGGGACGATATTGAACTTGGTGAGTTCGGCCAGATACCGGATGTTGCTCAGCCGGACCTGTCCAAGGAAGTCCTTGTCCTTGCGCCTCTGCAGACTGCGGAATTCGGCGTCGAGATAGTCAACGAGACTCTTGGGAATGTCGGGCATGTACTGGCCCAGGGTGGCCACCAGCCTCGCCCAACACGGCAGCAGATCGCTGCGGCCCTTGGGAACCTCGGTCAGCCCCTTGATCAGACGGTTTCGGGAGGCCTTCGAGTTCAGAAAGCAGAAGTCGATGGCGGTCTGATCAATGATCTCCTTTGTCGTCAGATCTGGAAGGCGGACAAGGAGTGTATCGACCTGCGCGCCGACAGTCTTGTTGGCAATCGCCATAGACTGATCATCCAATTCGGCCGGCTTAGGAGATCCGGGGACTTCCGTAGCGTCGACGCGCTTGCCGACTTGCTCGTCTGCGTCCGGCTTCTTCTTCTTAACCTCCTCGAGGAGAATAGCGGGGACCTTGCCCTTCAGATCTACGAGGTTCTCGTAGAAGCGCCGCTCCTCCTCATCCTCCCAGATTCCCGCGCCTTCTCCCTGGCCACGGAGATATTCGCCGGCCTTGACAATCCCAATAGAGCCATTGGCGCTCGCCATCGAGTCCTCGGCGTCCTTGAGGTCCGGCATCTCGGCGCCAATAACATCAGCGAGAACCTGGGCGTTAGACACGAGGCGCTCCTGGGCCTTGACCTGCTTGTCGAAGCTCGCCTGTCGGTCCTCGAAAACCTCACCGGACTTGACGTATGCCTCGGCGTTCCGGCGCGACTGGCTGAATATGGCCTTCTGATCGCGCTCGAGATGGCCCTTGACATCTTCGAAATATCGCTTCAGGATGTTCCTAAAGCGTTCCTGGAGCTCAGGTGGGGCAATCGGCGCGTCGTCGTCCAGATCTGCCGCATCCTGGCCCGGACGATCGCCGTCTTCGAGACCAGCATCGGCACCATTGGAGCCCTTCACTGCCCCGTCCTCCTCGACAGATTTCCGACCATCAGCGCCGGCAGCCTTGATGCCCATTATATCCCAGCTGAAGGCCTTGACGAAAGTAACGAGCAGAGGTAGATGAATGTGCTCGCGATCATGGCCGAGGAGGTCTTTCAGGACCTCGAGTGGAAACGGCTCCGCTCCACCGCCCTTGGCATTTGATCCGCCTCCCCGGGGTTTCGAGTCCGGGGCTTTGCCGGCGACCCCCTTGCTGGCAGTGCCATCTTCTGGGCGAGCCGTGTCGTCCAAAGTTCGGAGAACTCCCACAAGCCAGAGCTCGGTAACCACACGAAGGAGGGCACGCTGGCGGACCAACCGGTCCCGTTCCTCCCTCTCCCGGACCTCCGGAGCCAAAGTTTTCAGATGGCTCTTGTCGGGGGTGGCCATGCCACGTCCGAGGAGCCATCCCAGCTGCAGTGTGAACTCCTCGGGGCCGAATCGCTGGTGGAGGGCACTGACGATTTCCACGCCCGCTTCAATCTCGCCGGGGGTCTTGAGCCGGCAAAGCCCCTCGACACAGCCGGAGATGATCTCGGAGAGGTATTTGTGAAGGCTCAGGGTTCGAATCTCTTGTACGAACGTGTTCAGGTTGGCGGTGGAGATGGCGGACCGGAGACGCTTTATAAAGGACGTGTTCTTGCGCATGGACGAGTCGAGTGAGTTGCTGACCTCGATGAGGTCTGCCGGCGGGGTCAGATATAAACACTACAAACGCCACCACGACTGGGTCTCGAATGGGTGAAGGGATGCGTTGGGGTGCAGCCCAAGGGCTGCCGGGGACAGAATAGCTCTCACCTTTCTCACCGGCCCATGCTCGGTCGTTCAGGACGCGCAGTTCGCCTGTCGATGCTGTCAGCTCGGCCCGCTGAAGGTCACGCCGTGGAAGTGCAACAAACAGACCTCAGCGAGAGGTATGGCTTAGCCTGGCTTGGCTCGGACGGGTACCAAGGGAGGGTTGGACTCACGCTTCCTAGATCGGTTCATGATGAACCGCGGTCAAGCACCGGCTGCACAAGGAGGAGCAGCAGGTGGGGGTTTGGGGTGTTCACCAAGCCGAAGATCTACATCTAAGAGCTTGGAAGTCGGTCGATAGCAGTGCTAGGGATTGGAGGGTCCTAAGATTTGGAGTCGAGGGTCCGCGGTGGGGGAAGAATGCATCGGCGAGTTGGGAATGACAGCGCAGCCGTGTGAGGCATTGTATGCATCAACCGTTGTCTCTTGAAAGAGAGAACCCAGCGAACCTAGGAAGAAGCCCTGGGTTCTGCCGGAAGTTGTTGCTTGTCGATTTCGGCAGGACGAAAGCGGTTCGGGTCGATTGGGACCGGGTGATTGCCCGTATTTTCGGGTGGTTGAAATATCTGGTGCTGTTGGTTTGCGTTGCTCCTGCTGGCTCAGCGAGGGAGAAAATTGGGCAAGCTTTTTCCTTTCAGCGTCCACTATGAATTTTAACGATCCAGTGGATGATCAAGTGATTGACGGGCAGCATTACCAGATGCTAGCTTCACCGAAGAACCGAAAACATGCACGCCAACCAAATTGAGCATTGACTGGATTTTGCTGAACCAAATTCCCCACTCCACTCCGATTCCACCAACAAAAAACATTACCTGGAAAGCAAGAAACCGCATGACGGCTTCGGCTACTTCGTAACGTTAAGTTTTCCCTCTTTCGTTCAACAAATAGGTCCCTAGGAAAAACGAGATCTTTGTTAGAAAACAATTTGATAACCCTGGTGCTGTGGCGCGCTCAACTATTGCTGCCCGTCGCGTCCGTTTCGTACAATGTACCCAGGTACCATGATGCCAAGAGGCGGGGTTGAGTGGCCGTGTTCAGCGGCGAATTCGAGAAAAAAAAAGCGGTCCCATTCGGCCCCGTTCAGCGTTGTGACATTGGTGTTCCAGCTGGGGCTCCGAGACTCACCCCTGATGACCGAAACGGCCAACATTGGATCCCGGAGCCTAAAGCCGACTGGCCGAGGCCTGCCCGGTGGCTTCGGTTTTGGTTCATGGCTTTCTAAGACTCTGGTGGCTCCAAAATCGAACCTTCCGTTGTTGAAGATCAATTCATCATTTTGCAAAGCAGAAGGAGGCCATTAACATCCTCAACGACGAGGCGTCCGGGCTCAGATGGCATTATCAACAGGAGAGTCGTCTTCCCCTCGGAAGTCTCACAAGCGACTTCAATCATTGACATACTACCCTGTTCGTTCTTAATGGTTCTGAGGCTCGAGATGAGATCGAGATGACTGTCATAGATCAGCCTCGCTCAGTGGATATCCTCCTCGGAGCAAAGGAGACGAAGACATCTGCGTTTTTTTCCCTCCTCATCCCCCTCTCTATTAATGCCGTTCCCTCCCTCTCAGCTCTGGGCGGGCGTGGGGGTTCTGCTGCTACTATACCGCAGCTACGACGAATTGACCACACTGGTTGGGGTCGAGAGCTCGGGTTAGTGCCCACTCAATCATCTAGCACGAGAATTAGATCGAGGAGACATGGAGAGGCCATGACGTCTCTCGATCCGCAGATCTACAACGTCTATCCGTAGCGAAAGTGCAACTCGCCGGCCCTCGAGTGAGTGCAGACACGCTCCTTACTTTCTCCAGAGGGCCTTCTCGCTTGTCAGTCCTTATTGACCCGCAGCGGCCGGCATGGAAGTCCAAGTCGAGAAAATGGGAGATGGGAATCGGGAGATGGCGGATGGGAGATGGGAGATGATGTCAGTCCCCCCATTTTTAGCGCGATTGACGCATCTCCGACGAACTAGCGATCAGACGAAGGCTTTATCAATCCTTATCAACAACACTTTTGATGTGCGACGAAAACTGCTCATACCAGACAAAAGTACACTTGCTGATAAGGGACATAGCAAATCCCGTCTGTTCAAATACACCGCATACATCCGCGGAGCTGCCGACTTGTCTTGTCTGTACCCGGAGATGGGGCTTGCAGAACCGCGGGTTGCTCTCATATGCGTGCCATGAAGTGGAGCGAATACTTCACTTGTCGAGTCTCCACCACTCTCGAGGCAGAGGCACCCAGCAACGTCTGGTGCGAGTATCTGCACGGCACTTCGTGGAGATGCTACCGCCCGTCGTCAAACCACATACTGTTATTTCGTACGAGACTGCTGCTACCTGCTTCTCGGGTCGGGATGATCTTGCCCAACGGCGACTTCTGCAGTCAGCCTGGCCCGACTCTCCTGACTGGCCAGTGACACCAAGGGACATATTCTGGTCATTCTCCTTGGTTTCTTGGTATTGGCCGTGTGGGAGGAGCATCTCCCCCCGATCCCTACCCCTTTGCGTCTCGGAGATATCTGGCTTCGCCCACCATTATTCGTTGGTTCCCCATCTTGCGATGTGCGCCACAACATCTACTCCCCCGTCTATAGGCCGTCTATGTGCCGCCTATGTCCCGTCTATAGCTTGACAGCTTCCCGGGGCTTCTACTTACATAGCCGGCCCCTTCCCCTGTATTCAACTTTCGACAAAGCAACGCTACCTGTCTACCTAGCCTTCCCTGATGTTGCAACGGCCAGCATCACTGTCTGCCCCTTCACTGCTTCATACAGCTCTTTCACTGCTTCATACAGCTCTTTCACTGCTTCATATAGACTGGAGCACATGCCTAAATACTCGTAGGCGCCTAGCCAAGCTGCTCTGTAAATGGCAGTATAGGATTGATGTTGTCGCGACTTCTTTGTACTTTTCCTCCCAGGTCTTAACCAGCCCCATATCCTGTGGCTCGCACACGCTGCATGCCCCATTTTTCAAAGACGTTGCAGCCGATATATAAGTCGCTGTGACCTATTTGGTCTTTGAGGACCCTGAATTCCTTTTGCCCCGTGTACCTTTAACACTTTTACCCTTACCCCCTTTACCCCTTTTACCCCTTAATTCAAGCGGCCGGCCATGGAGCCCTTGTCGATAACATCAACACCCGTCCCGGAGTCTCTTCCTTTCAAGTCTCCGGACCTGATCGTCTTCCCTCCCAAACCAGCCAAAATTTTTGAGGTGTCAAGACAATCCAGTATCAGCGTCGACAATGGCACCACCTCAAGCTTCGAGGAAGACATCGGATACACCGAGTCAACAAGTGACGACGATGGAAGCCGCCCGTATCCTCTGCCGCCGCCATCCAAGCCCGCGAGCGTCCTCGCCGAAGACCTTAAAACCCCGGATAACCACGTCGAGCGTGACCCGCGCCTGATCCGGCTCACAGGCATCCATCCTTTCAACGTCGAGGCGCCACTGAGCGATCTCTACAACGAAGGCTTCCTGACGACGAAGGACCTCCACTACGTTAGGAATCATGGGGCCGTGCCACGCGTGGAGGATTCGGAGATGTTGGACTGGGAGTTCTCCGTCGAAGGCATGGTGGAGATCCCCTTTCGGCTGACTCTTCGAGACCTGATCCGGGATTATGAACAGCTGACGTACCCGGTCACGCTGGTGTGCGCGGGCAACCGCCGCAAGGAGCAGAACGTGGTGCGCAAGACCAAGGGCTTCTCGTGGGGCGCCGCGGGGCTCTCAACGTCACTATGGACTGGCACTGCGCTGGGCGACCTCCTCGCCAGTGCCGTGCCTCGCCGGGGCGCTCGATACGTGTGCTTCGAGGGCGCAGACAAACTCCCCAACGGCTACTACGGCACATCGATCAAGCTCAACTGGGCCATGGACCCGGAGCGCGGCGTCATGGTGGCGCACAAGATGAACGGCGAGGCGCTGCACCCCGACCACGGCAAGCCGCTGAGGATAGTGATCCCGGGCCAGATCGGCGGGCGCAGCGTCAAGTGGCTCCGGCGCATCGTCGTAACCAGCAAGCCGAGCGATAACTGGTACCACATCTACGACAACCGTGTGCTGCCGACCATGATCTCGCCCGAGGCCAGCGCCGACCTACCGGAGACGTGGAAGGACGAACGCTACGCGATCTACGACCTCAACACCAACAGCGCCACGTGCTTCCCCGCCCACGACGAGACGGTGTCTTCGGCACTGCCGTCGTACAAGTTCAGGGGCTATGCCTACGCCGGCGGCGGCAAGCGCGTCACGCGGCTCGAGGTCACCCTCGACCGGGGCAAGAGCTGGCTGCTCGCAAACCTGAGATACCCGGAGGACGACTACAGGCTCGCGGCCGAGGGCGACAGGCTGTACGGCGGCAGGGTCGACCTGAGCTGGCGGGAGGCCTGCTTCTGCTGGTGCTTCTGGGATATCGACATCCCAATGGCCGAGCTGCAGGCCGCCGACGATGTCATGATACGGGCCATGGACGACTCCATGATGGTGCAACCGCGCGACATGTACTGGAGCGTGCTGGGCATGATGAACAACCCGTGGTACCGGGTCGTGATCCACCGGGACGCCCACAGCGGCTCGCTGCGATTCGAGCACCCGACGCAGCCCGCCCTGATGCCCGGGGGCTGGATGGAGCGCGTCAAAAAGGCCGGGGGCAACATCTCCAACGGTTTCTGGGGCGAGAAGCTCTCGGGCGAGGACGACGTCGCGGTCGAGGCGGAGCCGGCCAAGGAGATATGCATGGTCAACAAGACCGTCGATCGGACCATCACGATCGAGGAGCTGCGGGAGCACGACGGTGACAAGAGCCCGTGGTTTGTCGTGAACGGTGAGGTGTACGACGGCACCAAGTTCCTGGAAGGCCATCCCGGAGGCGCCGCATCCATCATCGGAGCTGCAGGCCAGGACGTCTCAGAAGAGTTCGTCACGATCCGTAAGTCATCCTCAAAGACCCTACTCAAAACACATGCATCGCAGATTTGGCGCCTTTCACTGGTCTCTCTCTGTCCATCGCTAATCACACAAGCTACGTACAGACTCGGAAAACGCCAAAGCCATGATGCCCGACTACCACATCGGCACCCTCGACGCGGCGTCTCGCGACCTCCTCGCCAACCCAGAAGAACCGCCGCCATCGTCATCCGACGAAAAGCGCCCCATCTTCCTGCAGTCCAAGGCGTGGACCAAGGCGCTCCTGAGCTCCAAGGAGCCCGTCAGCTCCGACTCCACCATCTTCACCTTCGCCCTGGAGCACGCCGACCAGCTCATCGGCCTGCCGACGGGCCAGCACCTCATGATCCGCCTCCGCGACCCGGTGACCCGCGAGGCCATCATGCGCGCCTACACGCCCCTCTCCGAGGCCACCGACCGCGGCAGCCTGCGGGTGCTCATCAAGATCTACCGCGACACGCCGACCGCGAAGGGCGGGCGCATGACGCAGGCGCTCGACCAGATCCCGCTGGGCCACTGGGTCGACTTCAAGGGGCCCGTCGGCAAGTTCGAGTACCTCGGTGGGGGGAGGTGCAGCATCTCCGGGAGGGAGCGCCGCGTGCGGAGGTTCGTCATGGTGTGCGGCGGGAGCGGTATAACGCCCATCTTCCAGGTGTTCAGGGCCGTGATGCAGGACAAGGCGGACCCGACGCGGTGCCTCGTGCTGGACGGGAACCGCGCCGAGGAGGACGTGCTGTGCCGGGAGGAGCTGGAGGCGCTGGCGGCGGGCAACGAGGACAGGTGCCGGGTCGTGCATACGCTGTCGAGGCCGTCGGAGGCATGGACGGGGCTCAGGGGTCGGATGGACGAGGCGTTCTTCGAGAGGGAGGTTGGGCGCAAACGCAAAAGCGGCGGCGGCGAGGAGGAGAAGAGCGCAGCAGGTGATCTGGTGCTTATCTGCGGGCCTGGGAGTATGGAGACGAGCGTGAAGCGGATCCTCACGCAGGAGCTTGGATGGGGAGAAGAGGATCTGCTGTTTTTCTGAGTGTTGCCTTGACGTCTGTGGGAAGCAAGCACGACGACGGGCATACATGATGGGCATTTGCATACGACTAAATGAAAGGGGTTGTTTCGCATAGCGTTTGGACAGATACCTAAGTAATGCGACCGCGTATATGCACGATATGACCAAAAGAGATATCCACATTTTAATGACGAACAGTTTGCGCCTTCAACGAAATTCATCCCTGAACATGCCTAGTGCAGACGAGTGTCCCATTTTATATCCCATCATCATTGTTCCAACCCATAAAATCTCCTATCGCAATATGAACCTTGGTGTACGCCCGACAAATATTGAACGTCTCAGGCTAGGTACATGCTCCATATTCTGACGCCTTTACAAGATGGTCAGATGTCTACATGTCAAATATCTGACGATAGATACATATGCCAATATATATTATACGGATATATACCATAGCAAGTAGCGCAGACGGGCAAAACAAAGCTGAGAGATAACCCAAGGTGAAACAATAAGAAACGAGTCCGTCCTTCATAAGAGGTCATGTCACTCTATCCTGCTGTTGTTGCTGCATTTTGAAATCCTAAATCCTGAAATCGCTCGGCAATGGCAGATATACCTGTAGGTAGGTACGATGTAATGTATGGTATGGTATCCGCCGCTTGGCCCGCTCGCTGTGATGGGGGGTATCAGTTGGTAAGTATGTGTAGGGGGTTACCAGATAGTCCTAGATGAATGGATGGATGGATGGATGGATGGATAGATAGATAGGCCCAAATGCTCAAAATACGCGAACGAAAAGGTAGAGAGAAATTTTAGAAGAACGGCGAGAGGGAGGAAGGAAAAGCAAAACAGAATCATCATCAATGGCCGCCGCCACTGCTACCGGCATCGCCCCCCACCACCATAGACGCAGGGTTGGGGTAGTGCCACGCGGCCACGGCGATGGCGATGTAGACGATCACGCTCAGGAAGCCCTCGAGGTAGTTCGTCTTGCCGTCGCGCAGGAAGTTGCCGACGGTGATGATGGCGAGGATCAGCATGGCGATGTCGAACAGGTGGAAGTCGAGGCCCATCGGCTTGTGCAGCCCCCACCCGACGATGACGATCAGGGGCGCGTTGAACAGGGCGGTCTGCAGCGTGGCGCCCATGACGTGCGACAGGGCGAAGTTCATCTGGTCGTCCCAGGCCTCGTCCACGGCGGTCAGGTGCTCTGCGGCCTTCTCGACCAGGGGCACGAGGATCAGGCCCATGAACGAGTCCGATATCCCGCGCTCCGTCACCATGAAGTGGATCTTCTCGACCAGGTAGATGGCCATCAAGGTGACGAGCGCGATGGAGCACACGAGGGCGACGGTGCACTCGACGAGGGTCATCTTGTGCTTGGCGCGGTCGCGCACGCGGTCGACGTCGCGCTGGTGGTCGTCCTCGAAGATGGCGTCGTAGATGCCGTGGTGGGTCTTGGCCTGGAACCAGACGAAGACGAAGTAGGCGAGCATGAGCAGGATGGCGGTGATGCGCGAGATGGACATGGTGCGGTCCTCGAGCGCCGCGTCGTCGAGCGTCCCTCCCGCGGCCGCCTTCTTGAAGAGGGTCGGGATGGCGAGGCCCACGCCCGCGACGAGGAGGAGGCCGCTGCCGACCTCGCTGATGGCCTCGTTGTGCTCCGTCTCCTCGCGGCGGATGCCCGCGGCGATGAAGCACATGCCCAGGCAGAGGAGGAGCGTGGCGAGGATGGAGCCCAGGATGGCGGCCTGGATGACGGGCACGAGGTCGGGGCCGCGGGTGAGGAGGACGATGAACATGATGATCTCGACGATCGAACCAAAGCTGTCATTCGGGCGCTCGTCAGCACTTGGAACCCTAGAACAAGCAGGCAGACAGACAGAAGGGGAAAAAAAACACTCACCAAGTCTCAACAAGCACACCATACACATGCGACACCTTCCTAGCCAGCTCCTGCCCCGCAAAGCCGACCAGGTTCGCGCACGGCACCATCGAGATGTACGCCAGGATGAAGATGAGCAGGTTCTGGTCCGGCATGGCGTAGCGCACCGCGATGGCGGCCGGCACGACGGGCCACAGCACGTTGACGCCGCGCGAGACCAGGCTGGCCGACCGCAGCGTGATGCGCAGGAAGTGCACGGGGCTGAACCCCTTTCGGCCGCTCTCGCCCTCGGGCCGGATGAGCGCCGGCATGGTGGTGCGTCGCCGGCGCAGGCCGACGGGCGTGATGATGTTGCCGTTTCCGTTGCTGCTGCCGAGCTCGACGTCGCCGCGGTGCGAGGGCAGGAGCTTCACCGTCAGCCCTCCTACTCCTCCTCCTCCCCCTCCAGCTCCGATGCTGGCGCCTGAGGTAGAAAGGAGGGGCGCCGCGGATGCTGCTGGTGCGATGGGAAGCGACTTCTGCTTCGGCGATACGGCCGGCGATGGCGTCCCGGCGACCGTTGCGGGGGAACTGCCTCCCGCTGTGGGGGGCGGTGTCGCTCCTGTCGATTCGGCGGCCTTCACTTCCACCTCTGCCTTCTCCGCCACGGTTTTCGTGTCTGCGGCTGCTCCTGGTGCCGGTGCCGTTGCCGCTACTGGAGCTGCTGCTGCTGCTGCTGCTACTGGGCCGGTTGTTTTCGCGGTGGTGTCGATCTCAGGCTGCCGTGGCGCATCCGTGCCTCCTGGCGCAACTTGCGAGGCTGGCGCTGTCGATCGTTGTGACGGTTCCATCGTTCTGGATGGGCGCCCCGCCGCGATGGGCGAGTTAGGCAGTTTATATATGAAATAACTTTTCGACGAGCAAGAGCTTGCTTTGCGCTAGACGGGGATAGAGAGGGCTCCTTTGCTTTTTCCGTCTCAGGACATGTGCTTATCCTGGGGTCCTTCGTGTCGCGCACGCACCGGCTCGAGGGGCTGCGTTGAGGTGGCTTGGGCTAGGAGGGGACTATAGGAGCTAGTATCGAGGTAGTGGCTTCTAGTTCGAACAAAAGGACGAAGCGGCTGAACAAAACCGAGACGGTCATAAAACCGTGGAGGGAGAAAGGGAGAGAAAAGGAAGAAACGACAATCTGAGCGAGGGTGGAAAGAAGGGAGAGCCTGGCACACGTGGAAAGGACTGGCCTGCTTGGCACGCTTGGGTCGATACTTGGGGAGGTGAGGCTGAAGAGCGGAGGAGGCACTACTTGTACTAGGTACAGCGTCCGGAAGAGGTTGCAGTGGAGGGTGGGTTCGGCAGAGGTGCCACCCAGGGAGGGGATCAATAGTGGATGTGTGAGTGCCACCGAGTGGTGGGTTGGGTACGACTGTACGCTGATTTGGTACAGGAGAAGCTGGGGATTGGGGGGAATTGGTGCTGATGCGGCGACACTATCGTGTATCGGGTACTCGCGCACTTGCCAGCCAGTCTCACTCCAATCACTCTAATTAATCGGGGACGCAGACCAACCACGACTCAGCAGCGAGCAATTGCAAGGAATTGCCCTGTGGAGAGTTGCGCGGGACGGCCCAGATGTCTCACACAGACGAGGGAACTCAATGCTGGTGTTCCCTGTACAAGAGATCTGTGTGCTGTGTAAGTGGTTACCCCTATTTTCGACTTTTTGCGGCTGGCGGCGGCGGCGGCGGCGGCGGCGATGAGCTAGAGGATACGGGGTATAAGAGTCGAAAAAGAAGAAAGAGAAGCAAACCAGAGAGAGAATAAGAAAAAATAGACAAAGAAAAAAAAATTGAAGCTAAAAATGTGGTTTCTTGAGGACAAGTGATGAATGCGAGAGCGTGAGACCGAACCGACCTTGTTCATCATTCATCCCGACAAGGGGGGCTCTCGTCGCATTTTGCAAGCAGCTCTGCGCTGGCGAAGTGAGCATGCAGCCATCTCGCTGATCTCTTCAGCCCCCCTTTTGCCTTTATAACGGGAAAAGGCCAAGGAAGCCAAGCTGGCGCGCATCTTGGCACGCGTCGAGTTTCAGTCCAGGCCGTCTGCTGTCAAAATCGTTGTCAACCCCCAACGGCATCAGGAACAACCCAGACCTGCAGATCACCTGCACGTGTTGTTGGTGTTGGTGATAAGAGGTTCCTTTTTCTTCTTCTGATTTCTCAATGTCGTTTGGCATATGGGAGCTGTTGGTTGAGGCGTTATTTGGGATACTGGAGTTTCCAAAGCATCCTTGGCATCTCAGAGGAAGCGGAGGACCCGGTATGGTGGGGATTGACAGACTTGCCTGTCCTGTATCGTCGTCGATCTTGCCCTGCTGCCTTGCCAGTCCCGAAATGCAGAGGACGAGTTTTAAACAGAACGAATGAATGAATGGCTGACAGGCAGGCCAGCCCATGCACAGAACAGCGCGATTGGTAATAACACCAGGGTCCCTACTCGAGAACGACTCGAAGGTTTCCCTTTGCCTCGCACGTAGTATTTCCGATAATTGAGGCTTTCGGACGTATCTTGCGAGATTGTGGGGGGGGG